>VZZY01017467.1:2646-17661 GCA_013400335.1 Eurystomus gularis
CAGAGCCTGTCAAAGCCAGCTCTGGGTGATGAGGATGATTCACTGCATAAGACAAACACAAAAAACAAACAAACAAAAGACAACCCTCACACACCTATTAGCTTACAAATAGAGAAGTCATACTGTAGTTGTATGGTTGCAAAAACTAACTAATATCATAATACAAAATTATTATAACACAATTTTCTATACAGTTAACAAAGACTTGCTTACTTATAACAGCTGTCAGATAATGTATTCTCTCATTAGGAAGCTGAGGGTCATCAAATATTCACTTGAAAATGCCCAAAACTGGTATTACCAGGGTGCTGGTGACTTGCAAATAGCTGGGGTATTTTTATGTCCTCCAAATATTTACATTTATAATTAAGTTCTAGGTGTTCACTACCAGCAGTTGTATTCACAACGCATGACTCCCTCCTCCTTTCTACTCACTGTTCGAAGAGTTTTTGTTGCTAAAGCATCAAAGATGTAATTTATGTCGATATAAATAAAACAAACAAGTTTACCATAAAAATGTTAAGAATTAAGATTTTTTTAAAAAAAATTTAAAAATTAAGATATACGTGTCATTCATATGTACTTTTCTAATGGTGACTACGTATTTCTGATAACATACTTGTGATTGCTGTGGAACCATCAAGGGCCTGCAGATAGCCATCTTTATTCCCAACAGCTTCAAATCTCAGAAACAGTACATAATCTTGTTTCGGTGATGAGTCATTCACTCCAAAGTCCCCTCTAAATTTTCTGTAATAGTCACAATCTCTAATTACAAGATGGGGAAAAAAAAAATAAAAAAAACACCACCAAAAAAAACCCCACAGAAAAAAAAACACCGACAGGCTTATTTTCATCATCTAGTCTGGTTTCTTTGCTGTTGCTTAGAGCTTGAACAAATGAACATTATACTTCCTTTCAGGAAATGGAACAGTAACAAATTTAAGCTCAAAAATATCTGTATGCATGTTATACTATTCTACTGACATCTTTTCCCATCTACAACAGTTTTCCAAACTAGTATTATACACATAATAAAGCATAATAATAATTTATAATTAGAGTTTAAGTAATGGAAAATGGCAAGAGCGCATTTCCTTTTTATTTTCCTTATCTGAAGAAAAATTGCTCTTTGTTTACTTTTTTTTTAATGGAATGAAAGCTCTCCAAAATGTTTCAGTCTCTTGGTAATGAAATGTATATATTCTTTCATAATGCTTCACATATACTGTATTTTTATGAGATAAATCTGCAATCATTAAAAAGGTACTTAATTTGACACTGTAGAACTCTCTCAACAGTCTTTAGAGATTCAACATATTTAATGGGAGCTGCAATTAGTTCCCTTGGCAAAAGCTAAGAAAATTCTTGTTCTCACAAAAGAAGCTTAATCAATTATTGGTTCAAATACCTCCTTAACGCATTATAAAAATCTCCCAGATAACCACTGCAGACTTTGCTTTCTCATCTGTAGTATCATGCCAAGCAATTTCTTTTAATAGACAAAAACATAACGAGTCATTCAGAAAAAAACTTGCAGACATAAAAACATTATTTTCTCTAACACAGCTCTTTACAGAATAGTTTAGATCAATCAGCTTTTGTGTGTGTGTCTCTCTAATTTGGACCACTCACTTTGGACTAAAGCACAATGTAACCAAGGATTTCTCATAAGGTAGCAAGGTTCCTTGATTGGGAATGCACAAGATCAAGGTGGAAACATCTATATCTCTTGTTCTATTTTTGAGGCTTAAGTCTTGTAAAACAGCATCTGCACTCCTCTGAAGATCTGTCCCCTAAAAAATAATCAGAATGTGAAAAAGTTCAGCCTGTCTGCTTCCAGTTTTGTGTTCAGTTTTTGGTTTGTGGTTTTCTTTCCTTGCACATACATTTTCATGTCTTTCACAAGTAGAAAGACATTAAAAACTCACAACACTGACAAAGTTACATACCGCATGGCTAATTAACCAATTTCTAAACATCAATTTCATGTCAATGTTTAGAATTCCTTTTTTAAAAGACTATTTCACTGTCCAAGAAAAACAAGTGAAACCACAGATGACTAACATCTTAGAATACCAAAACATATTTTGATAAGTACTACTAAATCGTAAGAAATCTGTTAAGGTTTCAAGCATAACAGATCAAAAAAAACCCCACACCCAAGGAATGCACTTAACATTGGTAAGCTTAAGATGTCACATAGTGAAACAGATATATCTGAAAAACTTCATCCCGAGGTTAAATTGTAGTAAAAAACTTGTTGGCCAGAAGTTTCGAAAAGCCTATTCATCAGGAAATAGTATAGCATAGCAAAGACCACTAGAAGATGGATGTTGAGGAACAAAAAATGCAAAAGCAGAAATGCAAACAAGTTTCAACTAAAATAAAAAATAAAACAGTGTCTTACCATTTCTCCTCCAATAGCATTGTCTTCCAGTACTGCTACCCAATCCATACACTCAGGACTTTCATTGTATAACGTTATTTGTTCAGTCTTTGAAGACCCAAAGTAAACTGGTCCAAAGTTAATGCATTTTAATACACTTCCACAAGGCACTTGTAGAACTTTAAGAACTTGTTCAACCACTACAGCTTTGATCCATACTTCAGTGCACTCATGACCTTCCAACTCCACTCTGTCAGTAAGAGTAGCAAGCAGCAATAGGTAATGCAGAAAAGTGTTAGAAATAATCTAGGTTTATTGTAGAACCTATGCAAAACTGAACCAGATCAGAGCATTTATATCACCAGCTGTCCATAGGTAAACTATGGGGAGGGGGGACAAAAAAGGAGGTAGAAAAAAAAGAAAAAAAAGAGTGTATGTGACAATGTGATACCTAACAGGAATATTACCCATCAGGAAGAATGACACATTACACGGTGGAGTTTTGGGAAGCTTTTTGGTTTTCCCCTTTTTTAATGTTTGAAACAGTAGGAATGACATCTCAAAAGAATCAGAGATATCCACAGATGATACACTGCTCTTATTTCTGAGAATCTTTGTATCTACATACAAATTTGGCATGTACTTAGTAATTTTCTCTTAGGCAACTGGAGCTAGAGGTTCATCTGAATATGCATGAAAGAACTGCTGCTGTTCCTGCCTGAATGCTTGATCTTGGTAATACCACAAAACACCAAATGACCATATAGACGTTGTACAAGTCTTTGTTATTAGAATTCTACTGGAACAAAGAATATTTGTTCTTGTTGCACAAAACAATCAAATGTAGTAATACAACTTATTGTTCTGATAGAATAAACTATCCTATTGAATAGTCTCTGAGCTGAAAAAAAAAATAATTAAATCACATATGTAACTCCACAAGGAATCTTGGAGAGGATCTCAAACTCTCTAACTATCTTCTGTCCTCTTCTGAAGCATGATTACAGGATTCTCCAAGACCGAAAAGAAATCTCAAAAAATAGAATAGAATAGATTCTTCTGAAAAGAATTTGCTCATGCATAGAAGCAAAATGCTTAGAGGACAAGGGAAATAACCAGAATGTTTTCATCAAAACTGTATTATTTCTCCAAGTCAAATTCCTGCCAAGCACCCATTGTAATACTTTCAATATTACCCTATTTGTTTAAATACATATATGCACACCCCCAGACACACTTATTTATATATTTGTGCAAGGCTTAACAAAGGAACTTAAGGTATCATTTAGTCTATAGGATATAGCTGTGACTACTAGGAAATGTCAAATTCACTGGCAGAATTATGTAGACTTTAAGGCAGGAAATGGGTAAAGGATGAAATCTGAGCTCAGATTTCATGAGTTTTTTCAGTTTAATAGATAAACTATCTACTGTACTACAGGAGACAATAGTCATTTAACCAAGATGTCTTCCCTGCCACTCTCAGAGTTTTTCCTCCTTTCATTTCATTTCCTTTTCCAATAGGCTACAAAAAGCAAGAACAGGAAGAACTGAACTTTAACTCATATATCTTAATAATTTAAAAACAAAACAGGAAACATCCCCCAACCCAAGGGGAAAAAAAAAAAAAAAAAAAAAAAAGAAAAAACACACCCTCTTCACTATTATAAGAAAACAGGATTGAAAATGACTTTCCAGATTGGTATCCACTTCCAAATTCTGGCACCTCTTAACAACTCTATAGTCATCATTTGAGGACAGACAAGGTAAGCTTTTAAAAATAGTCTACTGCATTTAAAAATAGTCTAGTCTCAAAAGAGTTAGTGGTTGCAAATACACTCCCTTCATTTAAAGTAAGATACACCAAAGGACATGATAATGTTTCTGAAACATATTGAGTCAAAATAAAAATAGCAAAATAGCTAAAAAAAGTAAGGAACAAAGGATATGTAGGAAGGTGAAAGATACAAAAGCTCTTGGTTAGTTGTTTACTGAGAGATGTGCAAACTTCCCATCCACATCAACTGCAATTGACTCCCATATCCCATTACGACCTACAAGAGATCTTTAATAACACAGCCAGGTATGCTATTTATACACCACTTTTCTCTGGAGATAATGAAATTATCAAATTAATTTAACAAAAACAAATGTGGAAGACAGCAACTAACACCTAGGAGCTTAACTTTTTTAGATAAACACTCATAATAAAGATTAAAATTAATAACGGAAAATATTGTGATTTATAGCGCTGGATCTCCTCAGCCATACACTCACTTTATCACTTCATTGATGATTCTGGGAACGTCTGTGCAGATATCCACTTTAACAGTCTTTACAGATTTTGGCTCTACCACTCCACTGGTAGGTTCTATGTTAAGCAGGACAACCCCATCATATGATATTTTAAATGTACCTAAAAGAAACAAAGTAATACACAGAATGTTACACAACAAAGCTATAGATTTATATTCTTCTGTAACACATCTGGAATCACAAAATAGATAACACAGATATTCATAAGCAGTACATTTTTATATGGAAACAGGAAACACGAAGTTAATCTTTTTCAAAACTATTTCTAACAGAGTAGATCATTATATCCAAGGTTTCTTTAAATAGCACACTCACATGCCCAGTGCCACTTTGAAAGTTGTAAAAGAAAAGGTACTCACATTTCAAACAGAAGTTATTATATCATAAAGCAGCTGTAAGTAACATTTTGTAAGTTGTGGGCTATTTTATACACAGCTCTAGGCAACTACCATAGCCAGAAAGTTAAGTGCATATTGCAGTTAACAATAGTTTTTTGGTATGTACACAATGCAATTTAATGCATAAGAGAACAGTGAATATTTCTAGGTTATAATTTTTTATGTGAAAAAAATATTAAATGTGTATTTAACCAACAGCACTAATTATCTGTCATTATACCACAGATAGCAAGAAATTTTTTCTAATATTGTAGGAAAAATGCACTGCTTGACCTCAGACAATAGGTAATCTCCGATATGAGATCAGAAGCAGGAACACAGGACTTATTCTGTGCATGGGATGACACATGAAATGCAACCCTTGAGTCGCAGGCCAGCACACAGCACTTCCTGTTGATGCAGTTTACGTGGTGTCTGTCAGTACGACCTGCTGTATTACAATTTACAGAGCCTACAGAAACACAGATTCAGCAAGTCTTCGTCTGCCCTCAGGACATTCATCACTAACCACAGCTTTGTTCTAATTTTGCCTGTGTCCAATCCTGCAAAACTCAATCATGCAGCCTGAATGTATCATGTAACAGAATTTATAACTCGAAACAGTTGCTACACAACATGAGACATTTCACATCATGCAAATTAATTGTAGATGCATATGTAAGTTATCTCATTTTCTTTACCTAATTGTAATTCCTCAAAGCAAGAAGTCAGTATGTATGAGTAACAGCTGATTATATAAACTACATACTACATCTTTAAGTTGAGCTAGTTAGATTTAGAAAAAAAAAAATCCTTCACTTTTTGGAAAAAATGGAAAAATAAAATAAAATTCTGTTCTAACTAGACAGCTACTTGATTTTTTTTTTTTCAATATTGCAAGCCATTTCTGTGTTTCTATAATCATGCATTTTCTCTTGGTACAATATTTCTTGTGGAAATAGAATCATAGAATCATTTAGGCTGGAAAAGACCTCTAGGATAATCTAGTCCAACCTTCGTCCAACATCTCCCTAACCTCTAGACCATGTCTTGAAGTGAGACATGAAGCAAATGAATCTATGAAGCAACTGTTCACACAACCGTGGCCTACTGAAAATAACAATACCTTGTGATATAATAAACAGCTGTACAAATAAGGAAAAAAAAAAAATAATTAACTGCCTTAAATTTGTTGTTTGAAACTCAGCACAGATGCCACCCTACTTCTGGTGAATGGTGTCTGCAGCTTTGTCCACTGGAAAAGGCAGTTAAATAGGTTACTTGGATCGTATAAGCATTCTTGCACTCCATTTTCCATAATCCTTATACTGCTTGGAAGGGTCCCTCACAAAACTTGAGGGATATGCATGTTTTGAAAGCTGTGTGATTTCAAAAGCTGTAGCATCAAGACAAAAGACCTCTCATTATCTTCAGGTAACACATACGGTTCAATTTCCATCCTAGAGGGCCTCAGCTCAAAGTACAGGGAGCTTGTAGCAGGCAGCTATTGGGATCACAGAATCAGAGACAACAAAGCAAGAGCAAACATCATTTGGCACTGTTTATGTTGGGCATAGTAAGCCAATGAGCAACTGTTATTTTTACATCTTTCAGATGGGACTCAAAAGTAGAACACTCCTAAAAGATGGCAAAGTCCTAAATTCATTTTTCTTCCCTATGCAGAAACATAGTACTGCCTACAGAAGCTGTGTGTCATTTATAATACCTTTAGCTAAAATACTCTGCATAATTCAGAACTTCAGTTAATTTCTTTTTGGCCCCAGAAGTGTTAACTTGCATAAAATTACATTTTCCAAGAAAATAAAATATTTGTATAATTTAATACATACTAAATATTTACCTGAAGATGATCCATGGTTAGCAATACTAATCTCTTTACTAATTATTTTACTGTTTGCAACCACTGCACCAAAACTAATCTCTGACTCAATTTCCAAGTAACAGCGTGGAATTAATCTGCAGAGAAAAGACATTGTTATATTTTCCCAAAACTTGAAAATACCTTTGCATTTTTAAAAGGCAAGAACTCTTTTTCTCATAGTTCTCCTACCAATGTTTACACAACTTATTTCAGCAGCATAGTGTCCACAGGGAAGATGTAAAAGCAATCTAGTTGTCTATCAAGCTGTTTAACGATTAACTAGTGTAACTTGAAAACAATGTAGCTTTAAACAATTAGCCACAATGGAATGCATACATGCCTATTTAATTTCAAATATTTTCCTATAGTACAGAGAACTTTAAATAAAAAACTATCCCGAGTTAGTTACATCACAAAATAAGACCAAAGTTAATATTCACCTGATTTTATTATCAGTTGCCTAAACTAAAAGCAGAGAGAAAACATTCATGCCGGTTTCAATTTACAGCCTTCTTGTTTTAGAGATGCTTTATAATAAATACTGCTGAAGCCACATAAGAGACAGAAGTGGATAATGACACAAGTTATTTCTAGAATTTATTCTTAAATAATGCCTCGGCCAGCATGATGACATCACTGTATTGGGTACTGCTTCACCATAATGGTAAGATCATACTTGCTTCAGGAACCTTGTATTTTATAAAGGCCTCAATTTCTAATAGAATCACACTTCTGATCTCACATAAAACTGTGCTTGAAATCAATTGGAATTTCACATCAGGACAGTCTCTCTCCTCTTCACCACAAGCAGGAACATGCAGGAACGACTGCATCTGGTGATGCACATTACATGCAGTACAGAAGACTAAATGGACAAGGAAGACAAATCTCCTTGGCCAAGCTAGGCGGACCCTGCCCATACAATCTATTGCAGGGGTGGGCACAGGGGAAAGCCAGGCAGGGAGTAGGAGGGAAAGGAAGGGCAGGAGGGGCAATTGAATCAGGGAACGAAACAAAAGAAGCTTCTCTCAGAAACGTTCATACACTGGTTTTAGTTCTCTTTAATAATTTATTGTAATGCAAAAAAACCCAAATTAGTAAAGTCTTGAAAGAGATTGTCTAGACCAGCAGGATGTGGCAAATAAAAAAAACAAACCACACAAAGTAATTAAAAAAAAAACAACAAACAAACAGGAAACAGCTATCAAGATTAGAGTACACTTGAAAAGATTGGAAAAACATCACATGTTCCAAGTATTCAGACATTCTTCCAAGAAGCTTTGTTAGACAAATGAAGCACAAGTATCTCTCCTCTCAAGATCCAAATATATAACTTCCCAAGTAGACAGGAATAAGTATAAATCCTAACTGCAATGAGATTTTCTAATAGATACATATGGACCTGTGCAAAAAGTCAAGTTAAAGGGTTTGGGGTTTGTTTTTTTAATACAGGGTAGGATGTGTTTGGTTTCTTGGTTTGGTTTTGGTTAAGTTTTTTTATGAAGGTGGAATTTACCTCAGGAAATAACTTATTTCAAATGTGTTCTTAATTTTTTTTTAAAACAAACAAAAATTAATTTTTAATTATTAGATTTCAAAAGAAATGTTTTGGATGCAGAGTTTCAGTTAATCATTTAAAAAAGTGCACAAGCAAGAAAAAAAAAAATCCAACTGCAACTGGCTTGTTTGACACACATTCCCAAACCTTGAGTGTAACTATTTTCTATGGTGATCAAATATTTACATAATTAAATCATTACACTTGTATTACAGAGCACATCATAAATCCACAGTGCTGTGGAGATTAAGTTTAAAATGTTGTTTGGTCTCCAAAACTTATATCAAATACATGAGCCACAAATCAGTATGACTAACCGCTCGATCTAGTCTCATGAGCCAGGCAAACATGTAACAGCTATTTTACTTGCAAACAACAAAAAAAAACACCTGTGATATTAATGTCACTAAAGTACAACAAAAATAAAATTCTCTTGGTAGCATTTTTTACCAAATAAACGGTTACATAGAGTAAGTGCGATGTTACTGCAGTTTAATGTTGTATGGGAAACTAATCTTCCCTACATTCTCAGTGAATCTCATCCCAGACTAAAGAATATCTTAAAACGAACAGTAGGTGTGACTGAAGGAATCACACAAACTGTTGGCAAAAAGGTTAAATCTTTTCACACTTTTTTCCCAAACCACCAGTGAACTTATCTTTCAATAAAATTCTGTGGAATAAAATTCTATAATGGATACAGAAGTAAAAGCTGAAAAACATATAATTTCTAAAAGAAGACTACAAATAACAAATAAGCTAATAGGTAAGACAGAAGCAGCAGACATTTAAAGAGACCAGTCTGAATGGTATCAGCAACTTCAAAATATTTCTTATGCAATAATACATTATCTTGATTTATATTTATGAATTTTCTGAACTTTCTCTCACATGCTTTAAAACATAATTCTCTTTTGCAGATGTACTACCAAAGGTACTTTTCAAAGGCACTGCCAGTACACGTGAGTGACATTCACCAGACAATGGAAAAAAAACAAAGAAAACCTTAATGAAAAAAAGAATCCAATATACTTGAGTTGTCCAAAAATCAGAATTTGTCACTGATAAGAAATTTCGTTTCTGTGTCACAAGAATACATAACAATTTGATGTAAATCTAAATATAGCATAAATATTTTTTTAAATCATGTATTTCAATTCTTGACACTCTAGGAAAAGTAGCATTAGTGTTTACTACATTATTATTGATACATCAGTAGAAATAATATAACATTCTAAAAAATGTAAAAGTGTGCAAACTTTTAAATAGGAACTAAAAAATAACCCCACATCATTAAATAAACGATGGGGGGGGTGAAATTTCCCCTCATCCTCAGATAACCACCTAGCCTAATTCTGATAAGCTATATTTAGAAGCGTACTTTTTTCCAGCCCATATATGTTATATAAATACATAAGTCATATCCATATACATGCACATAGATCACACACAATCACACACAGATTGATGAAATTGATCCTTGACTGCGTGACATTATTCTAAAACACACAAGGTATTTTTAAAAGCAAGCAACACGTTTCTTGCAATCCAGTTTTGAAAATATGGGCAATTACTATAAAATATTTTATGTAAGTGGTTCAGTAAGGAGGAAATATGTTAAAAGTAGATGTTTACTTGTCTAACGTTGACACAGAAATACAAATTATCAACAATATCACAACCACCTTAGAATAAAGCAAAACCAAAACCCCAAACTCTCTCTAGAATCTTCAAGGGACATCATCCCATAAAGCTTCTTACCTGTGTGCTGCTTTGAAAAAAATCTTACTTTTGTAAAGAAACCTACTATTTGTTTTCAGTGCAGTTGACAGATTAATTACACAACTGTGTGACATGGATTAGCAAAACTTTCCACAAGATTAAACTGCAAATAGTAACAGCAGCATATGAACTTTTGACCATCATACCCAAGCAGGGGGATATCAACTATGTCATCTTCTACTAAAAGAAGTAGCCTATCTTGAAGATCTTCTTCACTCTCAGGATAATATTCCACAAAAGCTGTAACTTGAAGCCCAGATGCGACAGGTTTTTCTGGATTTTCCACACTCAATTTAAACTGCAATTTAAAAAAAGTGGATTTTAAATTGTTGAATATTTCTAGATTAAAAAACACATACATGTGGATCATTTTCAGAAGAACATACAGATTGATTTAAAATTCCCAACCAACTTTAAAATATGCAGGATTTTAAGAAATTTTCCTTCCGATTTACTGAAGTCTAGACTTTTTCCAGTAAAACAGAAATACAGAATGAATACTAATCCATCACAGACTCACTCACTCACAGACTGTATTGGGTTGGAAAGGACCTCTAAAGGCCATCTAATCCAGCCCCCTACAATAAGCAGGGACATCTCTAACCAGGTCAGGTTGCTCAGAGTCCTATCAAGCCTGATCTTGAATGTCTCCAGAGATGGGGCCTCCATCACCTCTCTGAGAAACCTATTCCAGTGATCAACCATCCTCATACTAAAGAGCTTTTTCCTAAAGTCTAACCTACATATACCCCTTTCTAGCTTAAAACCATTACCCCTTTTCCTGTCACTACAAACCCTTGAGAAAAGATCTTCCCCTGCCTTCTTATAGACCCTGTTCAGGTATTGGAAGGTCACTATAAAGTCGTTTGGAAAGACTAGAAATTATATTTTGCTAAACTAACTCTCCCATGTAATTTGAGGTTGTTCAGCCTGAAGAGAGTTCAGAGCTAGTGTAGCAAAATATAATTTCTAGTCTTTCCAAGAGACCTCTACTGTTTCCTACTGTTGCAATAAACCTGAAGCAACACAAAATTAAGTTAGCTGCTATTCAATGTCACATCTTTTTAGTACCTGAGAAAGTAACCAGGATTAAAGTCTTAGTCCCAAGCAGCAACAAAGAGACAGCATAAGAGTTTTCTCTAGGTTTTACCAACGTGCAGCTGACATCAACAGAAAGTCTCACTGTACATTGAAAATCTGCTTGAAAGACCCATGGCAACTCCAATTTGGGGGTCAAATGAAAAAAAGAAAAAACAGAAGCAGCTGACAGAAAGCCCTTTTGTCCTCTCAAAAAAAAATTCTGGATTTTTTGTTGTCTGTAAGCATCTGCTTATATCCAACACTCCCTGCACATCTTTTCTCAAGGAGAATACACAACTAACCTACCAGCACATATTGGGAAATCCAGCAGTTCCCATGTTGAAAGCAGTTCCCTAGGAAAGCCTCACAGCAACGTCTAGAGCTTCTCTAGCACTTCGATCTCCTTAAAATTCACATCACTATCCACAACAAGCTTCTGCTCTATGGTCAGCTTAATTAATATTTATTTTGGAAAGAGAGTCATCTCTGTATTGTTTTAAGTTTTCTGTTCTAACTTCTGTTTGAAATATGCAAACATGTAATTTACTACTTGTGGATTATATTGTCTGAGCATATCCTTCTATTCCTTTAAAATTTTCGTAGCAGGATAAACACTCAGCTAAGAGAAATTTGTTATGCAATATGCATCATGAGTACAGGATAGACTTTGAAAGAGTAGCCACATTTTAATTTTGAACTGTGTAAAATTGTGTGTGGCTGGGGAGAGACATTTACAAAGGCTTGTAGTGACAGGACAAGGGATAATGGGTTCAAACTGGAAGAGGGTAGAGTTAGATTGGAAATTAGAAGGAAATTATACACTCTGAGGGTGGTGAGACACTGGAACAGGTTGCCCAAGGAAGTTGTGGCTGCCCTATCACCGGATGTGTTCAAGACCAGGCTGGATGGGGCTTTGAGCAACCTAGTCTAGTGGGAGTGTCCCTGCCCACGTTAGGGGGGTTGAAACTAGATGATCTTTAAGGTCCCTTCCAACCCAATCCATTCTGTGGCTCTATGAAAATTTATTTCTTCTCTAAAGAGAATAAAACAGCCAAGCATATTCATTCTATGCAACAGAAAATTAATATATCGTACTATGGACTTTTAATGAAATGTATTAAAAACTGCTTTGTGAGCTAAATTCCTTGAAAAGCATTTCTTGGCTATGCACAAGGTAAGTTATTTTTCAGTTTTTATACTCTATGAATGTAATGTCTCCGAAAATTTATAGATGAGTCATACACTTCAGAACCATGCAATCATAGATAACAGGTCTGGTAATGAGAAAGGGCAGCACAACAAACCTTTCTGGAACCGAGCATGTGAAGTGGAATCATTCAGGTTGGAAAAGATATTGGTCAGCACAATTAGCATCAAAATACTCAGCAAAGGGCACAAGATACTCACAGAAGTAAACACTCGTAAGTTGTGGCTGAGTAACCTTTTTTCTAAAATTGACTCTGCCTTTTCATTTCTGAAGCACATGAAAAATTGATAAGGCTGATGAAAACTAGCAAAACTGAATAAGCACAACCCTACCACATCAAGCATTCTCAAAAGTTCCAGCTCATTCCAAAAGTCTTCAGTTACAGTGTAATAAAACCCAAGCTATCTGCATCATGCAAATTAACAAATTTTAGGTGGGTGGAAAATATACATACACAATCTTGGCCACTCTTGCTCTCAAATAGAAAGGCTGACTACTCTGTGAAATTATGCAAGGTACTTCAATTTTCTGACAATCATTTTGGTGACTACCCTGGAATATACTTAATCATAGCTCAAGTTGCTGTGAGCACAAATTACCACCAGCTTCTGTTAAACTTTCAAGGCCAGTTCAACCCTTTGATGCTAATTTTGACATAATTAACAGGTAATTAGCTAGATGAAAGACCAATATAAAACTACTAACCACAGCAGAGTTTTGCTGGACCTACATAGTTTACAAGTCAAGGGCTAAACTAGTTAGAATTATAAAGACGCATTTACCTTTAAAAAGTCTGGCTGTGCAATGATTTTTCCAGAACTAATCAGATGCTATTAACAGTAATCATGTTATCTTGAGAAAATGTTGTAAAACCCTCTTTTTCGAGGGAGCTCCCCACAAGCAAGTACCACAAATGGACTACTACGCTCAAAAAACCGAGACTGCAATCAAAAATGAGTTACTAGAGCTATCAATCAGCCCTACGGAAATCTAAGCAAAAACAGTTTCAAAAGTTGTGCCCTTCAGCTGATCTGGAACAGTTCACAAATTTGGTGTTCACACCATAGCAAGGTGATCCATTTCTACGTAACACCCCCTGACATAGCAAGGACCTCATGGGCTTCTTGAGGTATAAAATTTCTGGAGTGCAAAGCCAGCCAGTAAAGCTAAGCAGGATTTGTTACCAACATGGGACTTGACATGGTCAGACATACAAGAAAGCTAACGTACTTCTACTGAAACTAAGGATTTAATAAACAAGGAAGCTCTCTTCAAATTGCTCATGACCTCAGGATAATATAGAGCTGGGAAGGTTGGAGTTCATTTCTTTCTGACTTACAAGCTTCAAATGAGCAGCCTCATTTGAGGCTTTATATGAGAACATTTTTCAAGTATCATAGAAAAGAGGCCTACAAGTTCCCAAGAAAATGATAAACCCAGACTGGATCTCTCCTTCAGAACAGCCACACAAAAAATCAGTTCAGACAACCTTGGCTCTAAGAATTGCCTCTTATTCTTTCCAGTTTATTCAGTTATTCAACTATTTTAAATTCATTTCCAATTCGCTGGCAAGTTCCAGTCAGTCTCATAAGCTGCTCAGGCATCCAGGGTGGCATTTTCCATTTCACAGAATCATAGAATCATTCAGGTTGGAAAAGACCTCTAGGATTCAAGTCTAACCTTCATCCCAACATCTCCCTGACCACTAGACCACCTCCTGAAGTACCCCATCTACTCTTTTTTTGAGCACCTCCAACGACGGTGACTCCACCACTTCCCTATGGGAACCTGTTGCAACCTGTTGTCAGCAGCTGAATGCAGACACCGTTTACACCTGCCCAAGCTGCCTCTTACACGGGCCGTGCCTGGCTGGGCAACCCCGTGGGCAGACACCCCCCTGCAGAACTGTGGAGAACAAAAGCGGGGCCTCGAGGTGCACTTTTTCCCCTGGCAACGTTCCACACCTCAAGCAGGAGATGAATTTTACCTCTGGCAACGCCCCGCACCCCAAGGAGGGCCTGGCAAGCGCAAGGAGCGCGGGCTGCTGCGTCCCAGCTCCTCAGAACAAGCCCGGGAGGGGACGATACGGATCCTCGGGGCCCGGGGCGGGGTGTCCTCATGAGGCACTACCGTCACTCACGCAGGCTGGAGAGGTGCGAGGTGCCGTACAACCAAACAGGGAACGCACAGCTGACTTGCGGAGAGAGGCGGGCCTCGATGAGTTCACACCCGCCCGCCCGGGCCAGGGGCGGACACCCCCCTGCCGCTTCCCTCCCGGCCACCCCTCACCTGGGGCCGGTGCGGCGGCAGCAGCTGCAGACGACAGCTCTCCAGCCGCCGGTTTTGGACGCTGAGCGCAGCGCAGTAGCGGCCGCCTGGCACCGCGTTCCTGAAGCACAGCTCGGCCGGGGAAATCCGCACCCC
>VZZY01017467.1:17681-42996 GCA_013400335.1 Eurystomus gularis
GGCCCGGCCCGGCGGGTGCAGCGGCGCCGGTGGGGTGCGGATGCCTCCGGCCGCGCGGTGTGGTTGCCCAAAGGGATGCCTTGACTTTTAGCCCCACATTGTGGCGTTCCCTTGTGGTGTCCCCAAGCTCGCAGCCCGCGTCCGCCCTTCTGTGCCCTGGCGCGCTGCCGCCCCGGTGGGCTCGGTGGAGGGGCCGCCTTTTCACGGGCACCAGGTCGGGCAAGTGCTGGAAAGAAATGAACCCGCCAGACCCGCTGTTTTTGGGACGGTGAACCGAAATGGCCGCATCCCACAGGCCTGATTCAGCAGCGAAGAGATGCTCCCCGTGTCCAGCGTGGGCCCTGTTGTTCGCCTGAGGTGTTTTCCTGCCGGGAGACTCTCTCCAACAAGGGCCCGGGGCAGTGAAGGGCAACACGTGGGTGCTTTTCCTGCCCTGGGTTTTTTAAAGATGGATTAAACTGAAATAAAAAAAATCCAAATTTCTCTTCTGGACACACGCATGTTAATCACAGGCCGGGCCTGCACAGAACCAGAGCAGGGCACTAACGCACCTGTTTGTCGGTGGGAAGCTCTGTGTCTGCACAGCCAGCGACTAATAATTCATCGCATGCAGTTACTGAGTGGCGAGATGTGTTCCTGCTCTGTGTCCGTGTGCCTTCCCCTGCTACAATTTCAGTGGTAAAATGAAGTTGACAAGAATCCAGCACTTAGGCGACTTGGAGGATAAGGGGCTGCGTCTTCGCTTCAGAGTAGCAGAAGCAAGGAGGGGGAACAGCACACACAGCATGCACACAGAGCCTCAACCATCGGTTTTCCTTGACCTGAAATGTTTTGCCTTGGATTACTTCATCCCTTGAAAGTGCATGAGGACTCAAATTAATTGTATTTTAAAAGTCAAATGTGAGAAGCTGCAAACATGAATGGCACAGATTGAGAGAACTACAAAAAGGGCAAACAGCCTATTTTTAATGTGTCAGGAAACCCAGAGGGAGCAAGGAGAGAGGATAGCCTTTATTTCTGTTGCTGGGGAAGGATGCTAACAGATCTTTTTGTCCTTCTTAAAATTTCAAGTGATAGCTACCCATCTGTACATTACTTAAGAATGAGTAGGAATATGACATTGCATGCACTATGAGTAAAATCTAGGCATCTGAATGGAGTTATTTGGGAAAACTGCTTGAATCTGTTCTATGGTAACATGATTGTACTTAACTGAGACATTTTAAAAAGATAATTACAAGAGAATATTACCTTATCAAAGAATTAAACTCCCTCTGCTTTTTCACTAGAGAATGGAGAACACTCCTACACAGTTTCTCCAATCCTTGAATGAATTCTTGAGAAAAGTTAAGATTAGACTTAACAACAAGCTGATCCAAAGAAAGAGAAACCTTTGAGACTTTATACAGACATCATAATGCTGCCAAAAAGTCACAAGCTCATTAGTTATCTTACTTTCAGTTATTCCTCAGTTTTTACATTAAAGTAACATGGAAATGTTCTACCTTTCTGATGACACATTACAGTACCTGGAAATAATCAAATTCAAAAGTGAATTACTAACTAGTTCAGAGAAAATGTCAAATACGTCACTTGTTACATACTGTTTCACAGCCAAGAAGTCAGTCACAAACTTATGTTTTCCATTCTACTGAGAGCTGTAGGGACATTGTGGTGGGTTGACGCTGGCTGGATGCCCCTCCTCCACTGGGCAGGGGAGAGAAAATATAAGGACAAGCTTGTAGGTTGAGACAAAGGACAGGGAGAGATCATTCACCAGTGACCGTCACAGGAAAAAACAGACTGACTTGAGGAAATTAGTTTAATTTATTATCAATCAAATCAGAGTAGGGTAATAAGAAATAAAACCACATCTTAAAACACGTTCCCCCCACCCCTCCCTTCTTCCCAGGCTCAATGGTTACTTCTAAATTCTCTACTTCCTGTCCTACAGCAGCACAGGGAAGCAGGGAATGGGGGTTATGGTCAGTTTATCACACATTGTTTCTGCCGCTCCTTCCTCCTCAGGAGGACTCTTCACACTCTTGCCTTGCTCCAGTGTACGGTTCCTCCCACAAGAGACAGTCTTCCACAAACTTCTGCAATGTGAGTCTTTCCCACAGGCTGTAGTTCTTCACCAACTGCTCCAGCATGGGTCCCTTCCACAGGGTGTAGTCCTTGAGGAACAGACTGCTCCAGCATGGGTCCCCCACAGGGTCACAAGTCCTGCTAGCAAACCAGCTCCAGCATGGGCTCCCCTCTCCATGGGTCCACAGATCCTGTCAGGAGTCAGCTCCAATGCAGGCTTCACACATGGTCACAGCATCCTTCAGGTGTATCCACCTGCTCCAGTGTGGGCTTTTCCCAGGGCTCCACCATCAACCTTCCTGGGCTGTAGGGAACATCCTGTCTCACCATGGTCTTCACCGTGAGCTGTAGGGCAATCTCTGCTCCAGCGCCTGGAGCACTTCCTGCCTCTCCTTCTTCACTGACCTTGGTGGCTGCAGTGTTGTCTCTCACATAATCTCACTCCTCTCTCTGGCTGCAGTTGTGCAGTCTTTTTTCCGCCTTCTTAAATCTATTGTCACAGAAGCACTACCACTGTTGCTGATGGGCGGTCCCATCTCAGAGCCAGCTGGCATTGGCTCTATAGATCATGTGGGAAGCTTCTAGCAGCTTCACACAGAAGCCACCCCTGTAGCACTCCCGCTACCAAATCCTTGCCACACAAACCAAATACAAAACATTTAATATTTTTAGCAAAATTATTAGAAACAAAAAGTGCTTATGATTTTTCATTTCAGTTCAGATCTTGCTGGAGTGTAAGAGGATCCTTGGAAGGTCCTTGCTCTCTCTACTCCTTCTGACCTTCCTGGTGTCCTACATTCCCATCTGCATTCAGGACAGACCACTAGCCTTCATTCTGCTAACTGAGCTCCATGTGGGGCTGTATAATAAATCTGACCTGTGAAAAATTCCAGGGTAGAAGTACTCATACAGGCATCTCATTTTCTGTTGTTGGAAGAGGGCTGCCTTTAAGCGAGATAATTTCTCAGCTTCACTTTACAACACTCTTTCATGAACAGTTGAAGCAGCACTATTGAGAGGGCGGTAGCTTTGTGAGTGGGGTCTGGAGCAAGCAGCAGAGACAAAAATCTTTAAAAATCAGTTGTGTCGTAAAAGAAGTAGTAGCAAAGAACACTGCCTTATTTTCACTTGATTCAATGTAGATTTAGCCATACAACATTTTTATCAATTTAACTAAATTTTTCAAAAACAACCTTTAACTGTGATTTAGCTTGTGTATAGAGGAGCCAGGTTCTACATTAAAAGTCTCTGAATCTCTGAAACAGTTTGGCTAGGCTTTCTTCCTCTCCTGCAGACAATTATTTCCAAATGCTTACTATTGCCATCATTATGGTATCTCATTACAAAACAACATTAGATAATGGACTCTGCTCCTTCCTTTTCTCAACTTATGCTGGCTTCATAAAAAAAAATTATTAGGCACCTAATAATCATCCCCAAAGTGAAAACTGTTGTAAAGGAACAGGCATACTTTGTTTTTATGACAGGATCCTTTATAACTAGTGCCAGGGTATGGATTATGCATATTCTTTCTCCTTTATCACTAAATCATATGACCACATTAAGAGTGATTTTACTTCTGCAGAAATTCATGCTATTATACAGTGCAGTAAGCTGTACAATTCACATTGCATTCACCTTAGCAATATCAGATGATGAATAATAAAGCCTCACAGCAAACTTCTCAAAATTGCATTATAGTTATCAGATGAAGAGTATAACCTTATATAAATCTCCACCACATCTCAATGCCCGAGTCACTTCCAACTGTTATAAGCCAAACCTAAAACTTGTTTAACTATGTACTGATCTGACTATACTCCGAAGGTTCCAGGCAGAAAACCAGAACAGCATTGTTAGTTCTTTCTGTTTAATAGACCAGGATTTTTTATTTTTTTTTTTAATGAAATAGCCCCAAGCTTGTTCCTGGGGCCATGGCCAGTGTAAAATGAGCTGCAAGAATCAGAAAGCCATCACCAGTCATTAGAAAAGATGTATGAGAAAACAGTGAGACCCAAGATGCTGATCCTATCTGCCCATGTTCTAAACACGGGTCAAATTTATTTGTGCTTGACTGAGCCATTTATTAGATCAGAAGTAGCTCTTACTCATCCAGGAACCACAGACAAATACCTTCAGAAAGAATTCCAGAGGTTAGAGAAAGGAACAGTTAAAATTTTCATAAGGGTGGTTTATTTGACAGTAATTCAGCAACAAGAAATGACAGTGATACCTGGGATAATTAAACTAATTTGAACAAACTGCCATACATACTGCATTTCTTTGCTGGAATCTGAATCCAGAGGAACTGTGATTTGAACTGTGAATGCTGACCTATTTACTTCAGGAGGAATAAATATATTTAGAATATACTAGAAAGAAATAAGGCCACTTAACTGGTAAAACAAATAAATTGTGTGTCTTTTTATATCAGCTTTTAGGAGTCAGAAACGGACAAAGTCCAAATAATGATGACTAATAAGATCTATTCCTTTGCATTTAATCTTGCAAATTGCTCTGTTTAATGGAAAATGAAAATGTTCAGAATGACAGATTTGGGCTCTAATTCCCTCTAAAGGTCTCTTCACTAAACAAAGTGTTCTGCTAGAAGCAGAACTAATGAAGATTTTATTGGGTCTTTTTGCTCAATGAAACCATCAGTCTTCACAAAACGTGTCAGAATTGCTGATCTCTAAGACGTCCCTCCTTCTCAGACTGGGTTGAAAGGAGCAAGACCAAAGTTATTGGGAAAAGGGTGAATGACAGAGATTGTCGGTTAGACAAGGCAATCACAAGTGCCTTTCCTTTTTTTTTTCTTGTTAGAGCGACTGTAGAAATGAAAAACCTGTATCATAAATAGATCCAGTCTCTATTATTCGGTAATATGGTTTAGGGCACCAAGAGCCACACGCTGAGCTATTATTATATGTATCTATAGAGCAGAAGCAGACGAATTTTATCCATGTAACCCTTCAGTTTAGCTAAATAGTCTGACTAGGAGGGAAGTCACAGTACAGCTGTAATACTGATCTGGGGATCAAGGCCAGTACCAGCACCCAGTGCTGAGCTGAACGTTTTGGTCTTATGAGCTCACAGCAGTTAGTCCAAAGATTTCAGCACCAAAGTATAAATGTGCCCTTTGTTTCTGCGGTCTGCTCCGATGGAAACGCTTTCTGCATCTGGTATCTCTTTTAGTCACAATGTGTGAAAACATCCTTGTTCATGAAAAATTTAGTAACTCTAAAAGCACCTGTATCCACTCACACATTTCATGTATTATACAGAAAAATTGCTAGGTAGAAAGAAAAATCATTGAACTGCCTTAAGACACATGATGAAGATGCGTGTTTCTGAGCTGGGCAGATCATCTCTGATCAAAACAGAACACAACTGTGGAGAAACTGCATATATAAAGGTAATAGGAAATTCAGACAAGGGATAGTTCTGAAACTCTCATATAAATCAGGGGTTCTTTAACAGCTGTCTGTGGCTTTGAAAAGCTCCCATAAAGTCATTGTATTTACCCTGTTGAACCAGAGCAGTAGACTTTGCAGGCTGATATCAAGATATCAACAGCTATTGGCACCAATGAATCAATATTAAATTCGTAATGGTAGGATTCATCATACCACACTTCACTGATATAAAATCAATACCTAGCCTAAGCTTCCGCTATGGTTGGGAGTGAGATCAGTACCTCCAGAGGATGATCATTCCCCTCCCCTTACATAGGTATTTAAAATAGAATTCTATATATAACATTCACCTTACACATCTCCTGCTACCTAGTTACTTAAACAATTTCAAGAATCTTTTTCTTGGGCATAATGATAAAATTATTAAGGAGCATGTTCACATATTAGCGAATTTATTTTCTTTTGCCTCAAGGCTGAAAATTACTGAAATGTACTGAAAATGATTGCCTAATCATTTTGTGGTACAATTATATGCATTTTTATTATACATGTATCTTTTACATTTTATATGAAATTTATCCAACTTACTTCCTTAGAGTCCAAGTGCTTAGTAAGATGAATTAGATTTGCATTGTGATGGTCTGGAATATCAGATCACTCCCTGGTTTTCAGCTTTTTAGGTACTCAGCCTTTTAAGCTGATTGATGTTTTTATTTCCTTGACTTCAGTTACAGTTGGAAGCCATTACCAAATAGATACATCTATTTATTTTAAATGCAGAGTGTGATTTAGTATAATCTTCTATGGTTACTTGTTGCATTATCAATCCACTTTGCCTGAAAATACTATCCCTAGTTCTTATGAACGTCATCATAGCTTGTTGCATTATACTAGGAGAAGCTATTTGTCTTCACAAGTTACAGATGAAAGAATAGTACTCAGTTTATCTGGGTCCTTATCCAATGATGGCCTTGAAGATCAATACCAAAGCTTCAGAATTGCATTAAATGGGAATTAGGATAGAATATTTCTTGCAGAGTGCAGAAGATACATAATCTGGGGAATGTATGCTATTCAGCAGGTTATGATGCATTGCGTCAACATAAGCTTTCTTTTATGAATTTTACACTGGTTTTTTTCAGATTGCTATTTTAACATTTTGTCCCACGCTAGGCAAAAAGGAGAAACATGGATGTTCAACTGACCTTCACTACTTCATTCAGTATTTTTTATCTCTATCCTAATATTTCTTGTTCAACTTAATCTTGTGTTTATGTATTTTTTTCTTCAGTTGAGGGTTTCTACATGGTATTTGTTTTCCCTCTTCTAGTCATTCGCTATTTTTAAATGCTGCAGTCTACCTACAAATCTATCTGTAGATACTTTTCTTAATGCAGTTTAATATCCTGCCTGTATTTATATTTTGCATAAAGCAGACATTAAATTGATTTCTCCCCACTGACGTCCATTTCTCTTTCTGACTAGTCATGTCAACATAGAGGTTTCACAGGTCTTCAGCTCCTCCTTTCAACATTCAGTACTTTCGCCTCATCTACACTTCATTTCACCTGCCATCATGTGGCCTAATTTATCAGCTACATATATAGCATGTCTATTCATTATGATAGTATTAGATCTGTTCATATTTTAGGCTACATATGATGGGCATTTTGCACTTTCTAATTTTCCCTAGCCATAGTGAAAAATATTTAATGTACGGGGCAGGGGGGCAGAAGGGGGGAGGGCAGAGAAAAGCAGGCTCTCAGGTAAGACGCTCATTGAGATTCAAGAGTTGACATCATTTTTTTAACTCAGCAATAACCTTCCTTTCAGCAATTCCATTAAGCACCTATATAGTATACAACAAAATTACATCCATCAGTGCTGTAAGACAAGAACAGAAACAAGCAATGCATAATAAAAGCAATTATCCAGTGGGAATAGAGGTCACCAGTATTACCAGTCTTGAAGGCTATTCACACAGAGCTAATAGTTTTGGGGAACTATTGAGAGCTGAATCTCATTTCTTCAGTACGTATTATTTTCTATTAACTAAAGAGGTATCCACATTCCTGAAATTACAGAAGTTGTTGCAAAATATCCTAGATTAATTCACAGCTATCACAATTTCACGTGTCTTATATGCGATGGGGTCCTCTCAATGGTGAGCTTCCACCACTGCAACAACATCTATCACCCGCTGTAACAACTACTACCTTTCTATCCTGCTAAAGGTTCTCTGAAAATTGGGTGAAAATGAAAGCTACGCAATGCAGGCTAAGTACCATATAAGGCAGAATAGTAGAAAAACATCAGAAATGCTTTGCCTGGTCACGAAAAAAGCACATACATAATGCTTTAGTGTTGGCCACGTGCTGACACACCTGCGGCCCAGCAGCAGAGAGTGCCACCATTTTATCCCAGCACAGCAGGTCGTGCTCAAACCACCCTGGCTGGGAAGGGCACCTGGAGAGAGGAACGCTTCTTTCCAGAAGCAGCCTTCAGTGGTTAACTTCTCGGTACCCAAGTGCTGTCTTACCTGGTAAATCACGCTCAAAATATTAACAGAGCAAGCCATGATGAAACCGTGTTTTCACTTAATAATTTTGCAATATGCATATGCCTAAAACTGTAGACACATGAAAATTAAAACAAATTAAGTAGACGGTGTCTCCTACAGAATTCTTTCTTCCACCCAGAGAACCATCTGCCTGTGTGCAGGCAGATTTCACAATTTCTGGGAGAAGGTCTGATTTTATTAGCTTGGCCTGGGCATTCTGTGGCCTCTCCAACAGGTCAGTAAGTTCAATGCACGTTTTGGAAATGCAGGAGGTTCCCAAACTTTACAGCTGTTTTAGCATAACTGAATAGGCCTATATCTCTGAGATCTAACTCCTTAGATATTTGGTGAAAGAAAATGTATTAAAAAATTATTTGCAAGAACACTATAAATTCCTAGCAAATATTGAAACAACCAAAATACTGGACTTCACAAATAGTTTAGGGTAAGTATAACCTGACTTACAGGGAAAAGGCATTTCCAATTAGAGAAAAAAATCCCATTTAGGAATTACTTACGTAATTTGGCAGACTAATATATACTTCCATCATACCTTCATGAGTCTGCTACAGAGAGCAAAAACCAGCACCTTTCCGCAATGTGCTGAAAGTGGATCTGCTTCTGCTCTCATGAGTCCTACTTGGCAGGACAGTGCAGCAGGGGACAGACCTGCTATGGGAGAACAGGAGAGGGAGTAAGGGGAAGGAAGAGGAGGGAAGGGGGAGACAAAGGTCTTTCTTCCTACTGGACACATAGCCAGGCACTTGTCTGTGTACACTGTGAGCTACTGTAGTGTGACCTTCTAATATTTGTATCTTTTTAAATAAAACATTAAGTTTAGCAGTATTTGTTTCTTATGTCTCCGCATGTTCTCAGAAATTATCTGTGTAAGAGCCAAAGCAGTTACCATACACACTTCCTGCACAGTTTTCTTGAAAAACTTTTCAGGGTCTCAAATTTTCAAAGTAGGCAGAGTATTTGAGGAGAGTGGTTTTATGCTAATTCCACACTCTCAGGTGTTAATGATCCTTGTTTCAGGATTTGCCTTTTATTTTGCAAAAATCAGTGCTAGCAGATCATCTCCATTTGACCTAAGAGAAGGCACTTAGCTGAGCTCATCAGCCACAAGAATGGTAATGCGCTAGGGATTTGTATGCATGACAGTTCTCATTTGTCTTCCCTTGCAGGCTTCCCAGCACCGAGACCAGCTGTGCACTAAGCAGCAGAGATCGAGAAAGCTACTATGTTTTTTGAAGTGCTCTTCTTTTCTCTGTTGCCAAAAGAGTGGTCAGATGAAGCATAGCAATTTATACAGCTGAATTCTATTATCACAATATATTTTTGCTCACATTCTGAAAATATGTTTGTCTGCCCAATGCCATTATCTCTTAAGGAAGTACAACAGCGTTTTAATACTGATTTTAAATTTGCTATATTTGAACTAGCTGCTTATATTTCATAGCGCCACCACCTTCATTAGGTTCCCCTCCGCCCAACTCTCCAGCCTGTCCAGGTCTCACTGAATGGCAGCATAGCCTTCTGGTGGGTCAGCCACTCCTCCCAGGTTTGTACCCTCAGCAAACTTGCTGAAGCTACACTCTGTGCCTTCATCCAGATCACTGATGAAGATGTTGAACAAGACTGAACCCAATACTGACTGACCCCTGGGGAACACCACAAGCTACTAGCCTCCAACTAGACTCTGTGCCACTGATCACAACCCTCTGAGCTCTGATGTTCAGCCAGTTCTCAATCCACCTCATTGTCCACTCATCTAACCCACACTTCCTAAGCTTACCTATGAGGATTTTATGGGAGACTGTGTCAAAAGCCTTGCTGAAATGAAGGTAGACAACACCCACTGCTCTCCCTTCATCTAGCCAGCCCATCATGTCAGGAGGCTATCAGATTGGTCAAGCATGATTTTCCCTTGGTGAATTCATGCTGACTACTCCTGATAACCTTTTCCTCCGCATGCTTAGAGATGACCTCCAGAATGAGCTGTTCCATCACCTTTCCAGGGATGGATGTGAGGCTGACTGGCCAGTAATTTCCTGGGCCCTCCTTCTTGCCCTTTTTAAAGACTAGAGTGACTAGAAACTAGGGAAGCAGCCACCTGTAGGCAGCAAGACCCCAACTTATGCAAATACTATGTAAAACAGCACGAGGAGTAAAATTGTATAAATACTACCACATTCAAATAAAAGGGAGAGGAAAAGAATCTACAATAATACTTTTTCCTCTCTGTCAAAAAATATGTAGGGCTGTACACAGCCTTCTCTATCATGGTCATGTGCCCTGCATTCAAACACAAAAGATTACCTAGGTTATTTAGTCTCTCTAAATAAGGATAATTCTTTGTAGCTGCTCTCAATGAGTCATTTTTCAGAGGGGAGATCATGCACACTGTTTCACAATAAGCTTCTGAAGACAGCAGTTCTTTCATGTCATCTATATCCCGGTTAGATCAGTAGATTAGATGAGCCCATGACTCTCATTTAGTAACAGTAAAGGTTTTCGGTGAGTTAAAAAGAAAAGGTGACCTCTCTCACTACTAGGTTCTGAAAGGGAGTCATAGAATTGGCATTATTTCTTAGACATCTAGATATTGAAAAACCATAAGCAATTTTGCAAAAAACATGAGTCTGTATTTTAAAACCGAATGACTAAATACAGCACGTATTTCAAAAGGCTTTTTTGTAACTCCCTAGAAAGGAAATGTCACAAACAAAAAGCAAACAAAGAACCCTCAGATATCTCAACTTACTCATCTACAAATGAGAAAAACAATTTCAGAAAGGCATGGACTTACAAGAAATTTTTTTTTTTTTAAGTCTGCCTTTACTTTTTCAGGCCATCCTGCCATTATCTATGCAACAATCAGAAGCTGCAGCATACACTGGGGTTTCACAGCTATGGAAGCTCAGAGTACAGTGATTCTTCCCGCTACTTGTCCATTCTCTTTGTCTTTGTTACCTAATAAAATTATTTCATCCTCAATATGACTCTATGAAAATTGTCTTTGTTAGTTATGACTCTGTTAGCTATGACCATTTTATCTACCTTTGGCAAACTCACTGCTTTTAGATCTATCCCTCTATGAATCACTTTCTGAATTTACCTTTTTCAAGTTGATTTTCTTTCTGCCAGAGTTACTCTGTATCTTGTCTCTTCCTTTTGATTTTTTTTAGTTGTAAGATTTAATATTTGTCTGATTCACTATTCTATATTCACTTAGTATCATTCTTTCTGATTATCTTTATTCTGTCAGTTTTCTTTTTCATTTGGCAATTTATTTCATATCCCAGCCTGCCTAGAGCAACATCTTTTTGATTCATTTGATTCCCATTTATTTTTAATCTTTTCTTTTTCCTCCCCATGACTCAGCCTGTGATTCCCATACTTTGTGCTTTTATTGTATTTGTAGCCATTTTTCACTTGTTCAGCATCAACTACTGGTACTTTCTAAGGGCATGAATACAGAGGGGCAGCTTCTGTGCTGAATGGGATGATGTCAGCAATGCAGCTTCTGAAAGCTCATTTCATTCCACTGACTCGTTAACAATTGGGAATGACAAAACAAATTGGTCTGTTATATCTGTAAGATATAGCTCTTGAATTTGTCTCCTGCAATTTGTTTCAACTTCATTCCACTTAGATCTTGCAATTATATGGCAAATTGCTGTAGCTGTTCAAAACAAACACATTGCATGATCCTTTAAGAAACAATTTAATGGCAGTCAGTGATCATGAAATCACCACTTTAAATTAATTAGTAAGTTAACATCATTGCAGTTTGCAAAGCAATCCTTTAGTTTCCGTTTTGGAAATATCTTTCATGCTTGCAGCAATGAGGGTTAATTTTGAAGTACCACGTCAGCATTGCAAGAGTAACTACTGTGTAAATTTAGTGTAATACTGCTTTAATCTAAAGCATCAGAAAACCAACAATATTCATTTTTCATTAGCTCTCTCTATTGTAAGTAACATTTAATAAAGGATACATATCCTTTGTTTCTGTTCTACTCAACCCCTTTGATCTTAGTAGGTTTTCTTCCAGCTCTAACGATCACATCCTGTATCCTCACAGTCAGCTCAGTTTTCTGAATATCACCATGATATATGACACTATATGTGAGAGAGATATATGTTTCATGGCAGTTCAAGATTGAATACTTGAGCCTTAGAAGGAAATTTTAAAAAAGATTCCGTCCTAGAATTTCAAGAAAGGATCACAACTGCTGGCGTGATTTATAAGATAATTGAATGGTGCTTTCCAATCCAATTTCTCATGTAATACTTTTACTATAGTTTATTCATAGATTATTTCCTTTGCTGACAGTATTAGATCTTGTAGTCTGATTTCCATTATAGCACAGGCTGTTAAACTTTACATAATACTTCTGTAGAGGCCAGTGACTCCTAATGATAATTTCTATTATTTCTTCCAAGACATATCCACCACTGATTTTATAACATTAATAGTGGAAGCTCCAACCCTTTTGACAATTGTTCTTGTTGTTTATCAGCAACAAAACAATAATGTGCCAAATTTGTACTTTGAATATTTTTGGCCTTAATAACCAAGGACAGATTGTTATTTTGCTTGGTTCCACTGGCAAGCCTTTACTGTTTAGTATTGCTTTCCTTTGAAAGTGCTTATATACACTTACGAGGCCACCTTATATTTCATAAGTTAAAGAGGTCCAACTTTTTCAGCATCTCAGAGCATATTTTGGCGAATGGGCTATTTCTGATGAACAGCATTTTGTTTAGCACTGGCCACATGTTAATCAGGTTGCAAAACTCTGCCAGATGTTGTGTGTCTTCACTCAGTGCTCAACTCACTGGTTTAACACATAAAGACTTCTGGATATATACTTCATGTTCTTTGTGTTGCTTTAAAGTAAGACAATCTTTTACTGTATCCAGGTACACACAGACGTGTCGCAGTGGTTAATGTGTTCCTGAGAAGCGTGAAAGTAGCAAACCAAAGGAAAATATCTGCCCTTCATCCTATATGGGTCAGAAATATATATATACGATACATACAAGTATATATTTTTTATATATACATATTAAAAAATCTCATTTGAGGGCACCAATATAAAACCTTGTTTAAGAGATTACATAAATATATATCAATCTCCTCTGACAGCACCAAAAAACTTGATTGACAGAACTACACTATTAAGGAGCAGTGTTCAGGGGCACTGGTGCATTAACTATGCAACAAAGATGTCTCCTACAGTAAAATAGCAATCTCAGAGTCATTTTTGTGATTCTACTCTGCCCCTCTTTGCTCTTTCAACTACATTTTCAGCAATATCACAATGGCATACACTAGGAATTTTATGTAGAGAGGTAAAATCACCTTCATATTCCCTGCTTATAGTTCTGGGGTTTATGCACCATAAACCTTTTGTTATAGCACATCACACAGGGAGCCCACACCACCTCTCTACTAAAACCTCTCATTGTTTTCTAGGACACAGACTGTCTTCTTAAGTAAGATCTACAGCCTTACTCCTTGTCATATGTCCTTCCAGCAGTTTGTGTTAAAGTTCAATGTGTGTTTCACTGAGCTCAACTTTCTCCCTTGTAATCCAGAATATTCTGTTTGGGTGACTTGTTTTTCATGTTCTTCACAACTTTGGGCCATTCACAGATGTTAACACCGCTGATTCTGGTTTTTTACTTATTTATGCTAATCAGTTTTAAATTATGAAGAACACAGAGCTGTTGAAAACGAAGCTGATTGAGAACTAGGACTAATCACTAGAGAACCTTCCTAAAAATGTCATCATTAGTAACAACTCCCTGCTGGCAAGTACTCTTTGAGCCCTATGAGCCAGTTCTTAATCCATTTAAGATGTACTTTATTGATACTGCATAGCCCTAATATTTTTATCACCATGTCATTTATAGTAAATCAAATGCTTTATAGAAGTCCACTATGTACTTACTGTTATCAACTATGATTGTAAGAAGGAAATTAAACATATTTGGCAAAGCCTATTTTTCATAAAATCATGTTACCAAGCTTAGTAAACCCTTCTCTTTTAATTTTTTATCAACAGAATCTTTATCATTTTTTCTACTGTTTTGCCAAGAACTGATGTTATCTAGCAAGCCTCCCGTTACCTTCTCTTCCACCTTGAATATTCTGAATACTCATAAAATACTAGTTTTTGATCTTCAGAATCATCCACATGCAAAGGCTTAACCTGACATTTGCAGGAGACAATCCTAGAAATCATTGCTCTTAGGAATCCTGGGCGTAAGCTATCTAGGTTTGCCAATGTTAAATATTCTTCTGCTAATACATGTCATTTAAAATCTACATTGGCTCTAAGTCTGTGATTCACGTCACCTAAATTCATCTAAAATTAGCTAAGTTACCTATGATTCCACAATAAAGAAAGAAAGATAAGATCCCCCTTAGAGCCATTTGACTCCAATTATCCTGAAGAGAATAAATTAGAGCATATATCAATAACATCACTGTAAAAGCACTGTTATTAATAACACTAGGTTAAAAAGCATTGCATACATACAAACCTATATTCTTGTATGCAGTTCTGTGTAAAGATAATTTTTAGGAACTCAAAGCAGAAATGAGTATGCGACAGAGCAAACACTGTTTATGCCATTAAGGACTATTATCTTGATGTCTGCTAAAGAAAAACGGGCGTCTTCTCTGAGAGTTGTAAAGGGGTCACATAACTTCAAATGCATACAGGATCTGTTGAAGCTGCCCCTAATTAACTGTGCAGGCGTAACTATCATCAGATGATGCCCACATACACTGCAGCAAACCCCACCAGCTGTGCACCCTCCCTTGCTGCGGAACTGGGGGTGCAGAGCTGAGCACTGTGGTAGCCTGCAGCGGTGCAAATACAGGGATTGGTTTACTGTCATTAAAGGGCAATGTAACATGCACATCTGGCCTGGTTCGCCACCTGAGACCTGGTAGTAATTTGGCTGCCAGGCTTGGTGGAGAATGTGGCCAGCATAGTCAATTAAGCTTTTGCTGAAACTCTGAGAGAAGGGAAAGATATATCCTTTGTCTCGTTGTGACTGCAATCCAGACCGAAATATCCAGACAAGCTCTGCAGAAGGAGATTGTTGAATATCATAGAGCCATAGAATGGTTTGGGTTGGAAGGGACCTTTAAAGGTCTTTTGGTCCAATCCCTCTGCAGTAAGCAGGGACACCTTCCACTAGATAAGGTTGTTGAGAGCCCCATCCAACCTCACCTTGAATGTTTCCAGGGATGGGGCTTCTACCACCTCCTTGGGTAACCTGTTCCAGTGTTTCACCATCCTCATTGTAAAAACTTTCTTCCTTATATCTAGTCTGAATCTACCCTCTTTTAGTTGAAAACCATTATGCTTTGTCCTGTCACAACAGGCCTTGCTAAAAAGCATGTCTCCATCTTTCCTACAGGCACCCTTTAAGTACTGAAAGGCTCCAATAAGGTGTCTCTGTAGCCTTCACTTCTCCAGGCTGAACAATCCCAACTCAGCCTTTCTTCATAGAAGAGGTGTTCCAGCTCTCTGATCATTTTTGTGGCCCTTCTCTGGACCTGCCTCAACAGGTCCATGTCCTTCTTGTGCTGTGGGCTGCAGACGTGAACACAGTAGTCCAGGTGGAGTCTCACAAGAGTGAAGTAGAGGGAGAGAATTGCCCCCCTCGACCTGCTGGCCACACTTCTTTTAATACAGCTCAGTATATGATTGCCCTTCTGGGCTGCAGGCACATGTTGTCACTCATGTCCAGCTTTTCATCTACTAGTACCCCCAAGTCCTCCTCCATAGGGCTACTCTCCACCACATGATCCCCCAGCCTGTATTGATACTGAAGCCCAGGTGCAGGACCTTGCACTTGGCCTTGTTGACCCTCATGAGATTCACATGGGCCCACTTCTCAAGCTTGTCCAGGTCCCTCTGGATGGCATCCTGTCCCTCTGGAGTGTCAACTGAAGCACTCAGCTTGGTGTCATCTGCAGACTTGCTGAGAGTGTACTCAATCCCACTCTCTATGTCATTCATGAAGATATTAAATATCACTGGTCCCAGTAGAGACCTCTGAGGGACGCCACTTGTCACTGACTTCCCTCTGGACAGAGCCAACATGCAATGAAGCAGTAACCAGTCCAGTAATGGAAAGAGGGGAGGATGGGCAACAAATTTAAAGGATCACCAGCTTTGTCTTGCCCTCTCTAAGGGAAAAATTCCTTGCCAATTACAATAATGATTCAGTGGGGTCCTAATCTGCAGACAGAGGATGCTTTCCATGGGCAGTTAGGAAATGCAAAACATTTTTGAAGGCACGGACATTAACAAGAACAATTAAGGATATCCAAAGAGTTTACTGGATGAGCAGTTTGGGCATTGGAATGTTTGAAAAGCAAGCTGAAAACAGGATCCAAGACCAAGCATAACTGGGTATATGATGCAATCCAGGAGAATTAAGGACAGCAGCTATGTTATGGGATTTCCAGGAAAAGGACACCAGCAGGGAACAGGGTGGACGCTTCCCAGAAGAGGGAGTGAGTTAAGCCAAAATTAAGGGAGGCACAGGCTGCCGTTTGGATTATACTATGAAACAAAAGGAGACATCAAAATTATTTCATCTAAAAAAAAAAATCAACTAAAAAATAAAGTAAAAAATAACCCAGCTGGCGACATGGCTCAAATCCAGGTTAGCATGGAATTAAATGTCACTGAGCTTACAGCAATAGCAAAAGAATTAGGGACCTCAGTAGGATAACTAGTGTGGTTGTTATATGTACCCACACAAGTGTTTATCGACCATCTGGGTCTCACCTTTTACTTTCAAAATGAATTAGACCTTGTGCAACACCTTTGTTAACAGCCCAGTTAGCCAACTGATTGTAACATCTAAACACTTCAGGATATTCCCACAGGTACCTTGGCTGGAAATCACCTAAACAAATATACCATTGGGATATAATTCCAGTGGTGTAGATGTAAGATTCATTCTTCAAATTCTAAACCAAAAAATTTACAGTTTATTAGTTAGGTTGAACTTTTTCAAGGTTTCAACTAAGGTTGCCATTCAACAAGCAATTCTGCTGACAGCTAGCAGTATTGTGCTGGTTTTGGTTCTCTTCAAATCTAAGTCTCAAGAAGCATAATTCAATCAAACCATAGTGGTTGTTCATGAGTACAGTAGACAGCTCTTCAGCCCAATTTTTAATCACTACTTTTTACTAATTTTCTAAGTTTCCTTGCTCATTCTGCAGGAATATTCTGCTTGTCCATAACTTCTGGGTTGTCCTGCTATGTGGGATTTATTTTTACTTGATTAATAAGGTTGTGCACAAGCCTTTCATTATTTGCTATTGATACAGCTTCCTTGCAAATTCTCCATTGACAAAATGCCAAATTATATAATTGCATCACAGCTAACCTTTTGATAGCTCTTCTCACAGGTATGGCTTCTATCCACTTTGTAAATGGGTAAAAAATAACTAAACATTGCTGGTTTCCCTGAGCAATGATCCGAAAGGCTCCTATGGAGTTAGTCTGTACCCTGGCCCAAACACTTCCTATATGCTGCAGCTGGATTTGTTTCTGAGGAATTAGAGCACTTACAATTGGTCCTGCTAGCCAGCTGTGCACCCATAGCTCTGCATCAGCCACCATCACACAGTACTAACTCCAGCTAATGTTTAGTTTTGCCAGCACAGGCTTGTTCGTAAAGAGATTAGGTCAGATTGCTTTGGACCACTGCTGGACCTACACATGTTCACCAACTGTTCCCATCTGCTACTCTGGCTTCCTTTTATTGGGCAAATACTAACTACTGTTGGAATCAAAGTATCCAGAAGCCTAACTTTCCAAAGACAATATGGAAAGTCAGAAGGTCTTTCAAATCTAGAGTAGCAACTTACATATGGTTCAAATTAGCTCAAGTAACTGTTTAATTAAATTTCTTAATTATTCAACTGGAATATATGCTGAGCAAAGCCTGTTTAGGCAATGGATTGAGCAATATTTGAAAGTGAAAGGGAGAGGTAGCATTTTAAGTACTTTATTAGGAAATTTAGGTGTAGTGAATGGAACACTGAATACTGTAGACCTTGAATCCGTTTGGGATAAATTATCACTGATGGGCAATGATGTGTTTAAAGCCTTCCTACAGAGAAATGAAAGACTACAGGTTTCAGTACATAGGCAAGTAGAATTATTGCTCCTTGAAAAAGCTGTGTTCTCATTAATTTTAAATGCTATAATAATAGCAGATGAATCTGATTGCAATATTACCAGATCCATGTGGTTTGCTGATATTAAAATACATTATTGCAAGGATTAATAGAAGCAAAGTCAAGCTAAGTATAGAAAGTTCCACCATCTTAACTGTATGTTAGACAACTGTAAACTGGTAGCTTTACTTACTTTACTGTGTGGAGCTGTATTGCAGATACATGAAAGGATCACACATAGACTGATGAGCCTTGAACTGGTAAAATCCATCCCTAGTGGAAACCAGGCCCTTGAACTGGTACAATCCATCCCTAGTGGAAACCAAGCATTCGTCAAGAGGGAAATGACTGGGTAGTTTCAGAAAAGTATTAGGATTAATTCTTGCTGTAGAGAAATGGAAGGAAATACTCACCCATAAAGAATTATTCTGATCCAAAAGTCAACTGGTGGGGTCCAAACAAAAAAGCATATATCATTGTGTCTTCAGAGTACAACCATATTTTAAAATTGAAACCTACATTTTACAAGGATATTGTGGTCATTACTTATCAGGTTTTAAGTGTACAACCAAACATCATTCTCCACTCAGAATGACTGAAAACAACACATAAAGCTCCCCAGTGGGTGACAACTACCACTGTAACAGGAACAACAGAAGGTGAATGGAACTAGAAAAAAGCTTTTTGTTATGAGTCCATAGGAAATCAATCAGTGACACAGTCTCTACAAACCAGGAAGAAAACTGAATATAACCAGCAAGAAATCACAACATGGGCATGTTGTGCCGGTTCAGCCCTCATCATTTTATGCTGCCATCAGTTGCCTGATCACACAGGCCAACACTGAACTCTTCAACATCCCCTCAGAAGTCTTCTTTCAGACAGTCCTGCCATATGGTCCTATGGGCCCAGCTTCTCTACTGCCCACTGTGGTGCCAGCATCACCTGCTGGACACAACAGACAGAGATGGCTCCCTCAGTGGCCCTTCACATGGAAGGACACCACTGAGAGAACTCAGCAAGATGCAACCAGCCCCAACAGAAACCACACCCAACAGGAAGCTCCTCCAACTAATTGGCTCCTGGTTAATATAGTCCTGGCCTCGCCCACCACCCCAACCACAAACACCTGGGTGAGGGCAGAGCCACAGGTGGACCAGGTTCTGCCTCTGAAAAATGAAGCCAATAAGAAAAAACATTCTGCTAGGTGGTGACTAATTCACAGGTCAACTTCAATTTGAGGCCCACAGCTCAGGCCCCGCACTTCAGGGCATCAGAGATTAAGACAGTGTTTAGTAAGTCTCAGTGGGACAGGCTGTTCTACAGTCCTACAACAGCTAGTTTGTTATGTGTATAATTAAATCCATTATTGAACTATTAGCAATGCAAGTTACGGTATTAGGTACTACAGTGGTAATTTGTTACATATGTTTTCTCAAGATTATTTTCAACAAGGCACTGAAAAATCAATACTTTATGAGGCAAACCCCAAATGTTTCCTCAAGAGGCTGGTGATTATGCGCAGACTGGGAACTGAACAGTTTGCCCAGTTGCATTTTTAAGTAAAATGTGATTTGAGCAGGTCACCATGAAGGAGAGAATTATTGTAGCCTGAAGAGAAGCAAATAAATTTGTGCACATACCAGTAACATTGCTGTAAGCGCACACATATTAATAACACATGGGTGACAAACCATTATATACATGTGTCATGGTTTAAGCCCACCCAGCTGGCACTAAACACCACACAGCTACTCACTCGCTCCTACCCCTCACTGGTGGGATGGGGAGGAGAAAATACAACAAAAGGCTGGAGGGTCAAGACAAAGGACAGAGAGGGCACAGTCACCAATTATGGTCAAAGACTTGACTTGGGGAAAATGATATCCATTTAATTTAAACAAAACCACCACCGATTTACCAATTTAATTGGAGTAGGGCAGTGATAAATACAACTGGCTCTTAAATACACCTTCCTCCAGCCCCTCCTTTAATCCCACCCCCAGCTCTGCTACCTCCTCCCCCACAGTGGTGCGGGGGCTGTGGTCAGTCCCAGTCCATTCCATGTTGTTTCTGCCGCTCCTTCCTCCTCAGGGGGAAAACTCATCACAGTCCTCCCCTACTGCAACGTGGTGTCCCTCCCATGGGAGACAGTCCTCCTCAAACTTCTCCTACTAGTGTTGGTCCCTTCCATGGGCTGTAATCCTCCCAGCAACAGACCACTCCAGCACAGGCTTCCCTCAGTCACAGACTATTTTGGGATCAGTCCCCTGCTCCAGTTTGGGGTCCTTCATAGGCTGCAGGCAGGATTCTGCTCCACTGTTGATCTCTGTTGACTGCAAGGAGTCAGCATGCCACCTCCGCATGGGCCAGTGTACCTTCTCATCTTCTCCCTCACTGACTGCAGCACATCTGCACTGCAGCAAACCCCACCAGCTGTGCACCCTCCCTTGCTGCGGAACTGGGGGTGCAGAGCTGAGCACTGTGGTAGCCTCTACTGCTACAAAAGCAGGGATTGGTTTACTGTCATTAAAGGGCAACATAATATGCGCATCTGGACAGGTTGCTACAGTCCCAGGTGCATACAGTGGGATAAACTCCCCTCTGGAGTACCTGCCTTTGACTGCAGAGAAGGTGGAGCCATCTAGTACAGGCTGGACCACTGGACAAAAACTAGAGTTAGTGGGATTCCCCTCACTCTAGCAGACCGGAAAGTACCTTTTCCATCCTTATGTGTTATGACTAGATTCCTCTGCTTCTTTTCAAATGGAAGACAAAAACTTTTATTGAATAAACAGTTTTTCTCTTGCTCTTGAAAAATTTCCACCTCCTTGTGGCAACAGATACCAGTTGTATTTTATGTTCTCCTTAGTACCCTTGAGAAGGTGCTATTTTTGTCCTCAGAACTTCCAATCTCATTTGTTCTGATATCTTAAGCTCTCTCTATTGACATTTCCTTTTTTCGAATTTGTAATTCATACTGGCTAATATCGGCATTTTAAGTTTTTTCCTTCCTTTAATTTCTTTCTCGATTTTTCCTTTAATTTCTTCCTTCACTTGACACTGAACAAAAAGAAACAGCCAAACAACACTTACTTGACTTCTTGACTGTGTAATCAATCCTGTAATGAGTTTATTTCACAAATCTAAGGGTTCTTTTTTGTCTTAACCTAGTTTACCTCAGAAATTTTCTCAACTTTGGAAGTTAATTTGCTATTTAAGGGAGTGAATATATAATGCTGAATGGAACTGCCCATGATTCATTCACGATAATAACTATAACATCATTGGTCCCAAGATAAACATCAACTTCAAGTCCAGAGATTATTCATTTATCTTTAACTGGAGTTCAGAATAGACATGTGATTAAGAAATTAGGTAACTCACCCTGACTGTATTGGATCAGACACTGGATTTCACTTACGTCATAGTTAAAATTAGCTACTGCCTGTAAGCAGACAGCAGGTAGGTAGAGGACCAGCCTTCTCTTTCACCACAGTCAAGCAAAGCTTTCTTACAGAAGCTGACTGCAAGATATCACAATTGCTGCGAGACATCCACTGAGCTGTTGGAAATCTCACTCAGAGAAACAACAGCCTTTCCTGCAGGAGCAGGAAGAGCTGCCTAGAATAATATTATTGTTGGTGTAAAAATGTTTCACACTTTTGAATGGACTTGCCCCTTTGGATCTGAATAGGAGAAAGAAACAAGCATTTGGAGGCATAGTCGTCATTTCAAAGATGTTCCTTTTGAGTTTCATGGGAGGGATGTAAAAGGTAGACAGCTCAGAGAGATTAAAGGCCTACAAATATAAATCCTGAAGTGCAGCAAGTCAGATATGCTCAAATGAGACAGAAATCACTAGCTAAATTATTGAACAGTATGAGTAATGTTTTGACTTTGTGCTGCCACTTTTTATGGCATCTAAATCAATTTATTTCTCTAAATAGATCCTGTTGCTTCGCTGCAGTAACTGGAAATTACTCTCACCTCTCCCACTCTATCAGTAAAAAAGGAAATTAGCTTTATCACTTCATTCTAAGTTTTAGCAAATTGTGTAATTAAGAAATAACAAATGATTTGAAACTATGAAAGGGCCAAAGCTATGTTCATCTCTCTGAGGAATTACAGAAACATTCTGTAACTTTAAAATAAGTCAGGTTACTCCTTTTTTTTTCCTAGAGTCTTAAATATGGCTTTCATTATTTATAGAAAGAGATAAATAATGAAATAATGAGTCAGCTGTAACTTTCATCACTGAAACCCAGTGCCCACAATGACTATGTTTTCCCACTACACCTAGGAATGTGGGGTTTACATCAAAAAGGTATATTGGAATTGTACATAAAATGGGACTTTATTTTTCTTCCTACAGAAGTCCATAGGCCTCCTCCACATCAGTACCACAGAGGGTTTTAACAGAAGAGCTGTAGGAAGTCCTGCCAAAGCACTTTACAATAAACTCTGTCTCAAAACTGTCTCTTCTTTTCTGCCAGAGGCTATTTTCCTCAGAGAAGAGCTGGCAGACTGCAGTATATGCACATACTTCAACTCCTCCGGAGCAAATTCTTAAACTACCAACAAAGATGGTCTTGAGCCACAGCACCAGGCTGCTAAGAGAAGGAGCTAAAGAGCGCTTACTTCTGCCAGCTTTGCAACAGGGTGGCAACCTTTGGTGGGGCTGAGTAAGCCAGGCAGCCACTGTATGGTATCATCAATATCTGCTGCAGCCAGATATTGCCCACGTTTCTCTTGAGGCTGTACATCACAGCATTGCAGTTACAGCAAAACTACTTGTACGAGTACACCAGTCCCTGAAGTGGGTGAAAAGGCATGCTGAACTACTGGGTCCAAAGGCAATTTGCCTTTGATTAGAAAAAGCGTGGCCAAGAGATCCTACTGGAGTCTGTCAGAGGGAACTGGGATGCCCTGAGCAATGCTGGCTGAGGGCCTCTGTGGTTTCACCCAGCTGATGTGTATATGTGATGAGCATGCTGCTGTCCTATTGAGTGAGTTAGCACAGGCTCACTGTGCACGTGCACAGACCTTTGCAGAGCAGCTATACACCATGCATGCTATAGCTGATATTCCTGCATCTGCTGCTCAGGCTGCCAGACATCTGGAAAAGCAACTTATATGAAAATAAAGGAAAAGTCATCTTCCAGCTATTGTTAGGGGACATAGTCCAGAGTCTGAAAGATTCTCATATACCCCCCAGGGACTTGGGCCCTGGGACTCAACAAGGCAGCTATGAAAATCATCCTTCTAGTATCCCAAGAGAGAAGAGGTCAATAATCTGATCTACATGCACTGGTTCATGTGTAGGTGGGACAGAAAAGTTACAGAGACCTCCTTTATATGACAGTCGTCCTGTTACTGGTATCTTGATAAAGTTGATAAAGCATCACATCTAAGAGTGCAATGGCAACTAATGAAGTGTTAAGAAGGGAAGAATTACATGCATGTGCTCCTTGGGAGGCACCACGGCTGCCTTCTGCTTAATTCTCTGGTGACGTGAAGAATACAGCCTCTGCTTGAACAGCTCTGTGTTGCAGGTGCATGGAAAGATGAGATGACACTTACTCCACAATAACACCTGAGAGGCATATCATTCAGGTCTTCCCAAAAGTAAATGAGGATTATTATGGACTCATATTTTTGCTAAAATGCACATGCAGATGCACTTACTTTAACCAGTATGTGTCTTTATCAACACAGAGAAACCAACATGATGCTAGGATCACAAATGCTTTTCTCTTAGATCAACTAATAAATACACTTTTACATATCTGTTTAAGCAACTTAATATTCTTAAAGAGTAGTATTTGTACAATTGGCAAGACCGTTTTAGACACACTATGTACAAATACACATTTTCAGTTGAAGAATGGAACTCTTTAATACAGGGTAAAAAATAGCCTAAGTTCTAAAAGAACTTAGGAGTCAGCAGTGCAAGTCAAAAATGTGATGAGTCAGCTTTTAGCATAGTTTCCCAGAATCAGGAAAAAAAAAAAAAAAAAAAGAATGGGAATACAGGGAACAGCTTGAAACACAGATGAATTTATTTTAGAATAGAACCTTCATGCAAGACTAAACTCAGATAGTATTAATGCTACTAGCATTTAACAGAAGATTACAGATTGTTCACATGGAAATTTATGGTAATAAAGGGTAAGATGTGATCCTAAAGTGCTACAACGGCATTAATACAAATTTGTATGTGGACACTTTGATCTAATTATAAGTGGGCTTTTTTCCAGTTTTGGCATTAATTCCTTCAGAACTGATTTCAGCTAGACCAGAAAAAGCCACTCTTATATTGGAAGATGCATCTATAGAGACAGTTCAGTTACAGCTTAATTATGCCTCTGTAATTTCCAGATAAAAATTTTAGGATGGAATGAGTTGTGGTTGCTGATATTGACTTCAATTTTTACAATTTAATTGTGACTACAGGATTAGTATATTAGATGACATCCACCTACCTTTGCATTTGACTAACCTATGAGTTTATACACCGCACTTGCTTGTTTTTCCCAAATCATAGTTCAAATCCAGATAGTGGTTTCTCAGTTTGAAAAGATACAGCTTTTAACATCTCTAAAAGGAAATCAATATAATGAATGGAATTTTGAATAATTTCATAGACTCATAGAATGTATTGGGTTGGAAGGGACCTCTAAAGGCCATCTAGCCCAACCACCCTACAATAAGTAGGGACATCTCTAACTAGGTCAGATTGCTCAGAGCCCCATTAAGCCTGACCTTCAATGTCTCCATGGATGGGGTCTCCACCACCTCCCTGGGCAACCTGTTCCAGTGATCAACCACCCTCATACTAAAGAACTTTTTCCTAATGTCTAACCTACATCTACCCTTTTCTAGCTTAAAACCATTACCCCTTGTCCTGTCGCTACAGGCCCTTGAGAACAGATCTTCCCCTACCTTCTTATAGGCCCCTTTCAGGTATTGGAAGATCGCGATAAGGTCTCCTCGGAGCCTTCTCTTCTCCAGGCT
>VZZY01017470.1:6409-40829 GCA_013400335.1 Eurystomus gularis
GGGGGGGTAGTGCATTGGCACAGTGTCAGGAGCAGCAGAGGGTGGACTCAAACCTGGGTCAGATGCATCTCTCAGAGATGGGGAGGGGGTTATTACAGCCTCCATGGCCAAAGGGGTAGCATTTGTCACTGAATGAGAAGGGAGGGGAGTGCATGTGTTCCTGCATGTGTGCACATATGTGCAGGAGCAGAGAATGAAAGCTTCCTGGGCACAGTTCTAGAAGGATATTTTGAAGTTCTTAGGTGATGACTAACATTTAAAAAATATCTACTATTGTTGCTTATCTATTGTATTGGTTATATTGGTTCTGAATATAGAATTCACTGATTCCGGGTTAATTACACATCATTAATAAAACAATAAACGCCTTTGATACTCATGTGTTTGAAATCAATTAAGTGGAATAGTTCTTCTCTGAGAAAAAAATATATGTATTTTTCTTTACAGTTAATCCAATAGATCATCCATTCTTATGAGATTTTGAAAGAGAGAATAAAAAAACCCCAGACTTATATAAAAGGATGATTTCATAATCTTCATTATTTAAGACAACAGTGATTTGGTAGAATAATATTATGCTTTAAGATTTTCGTCATTTGATGTTGACATTTTGTAAGAACAGCTTCTCATGTTTTTCTCTGTCTAATCACATAAACATTAGCTTTCACAGAAGACATTTCATGGTCATTATATTACATGTAACTTTCTTCTGCATTTAATATTTCACTAAAATACCGTTGAAGCTGTGCTGATTAGTTGCACCGTATTTTCAAATTCTGTTATCTTAAGTGGAATTATAAGAGCCTTGGTGAATTTAGAATTTAATTTAACCATGGATTTCTCATTGTTTATAGATATGAAACAACTAATAATTGAACTTTGCTCCTTATTTTTCACATTATATCTTTAAACAGAATTCATGGTCTGAGTCCACTAGGAAGTACTTGAATACAACAATAATTAATAATTACTTATGTTAAATCATACTTTGAAAAACTTATCTGTAATCATTGCATTCAATGCTTCCTAAATAAAAATAATTAATAGAAATAAATTCCACAAATAAATCCCCACATATCTTAATCATAAATCAAAACTGCAGAGTAAGTGCTTACTTTCCAGATCATCAAATTATTTCAAAAATTAGTTAAGATTAAAAGATTATGTTGTTAGTCTCAGTTGAACTACTTAGATCTAGTAAAGCATTTTTGTTACTTGAAACCACATTTAGGATAGATAGATGCATAGATGTGTAGATAGGTAACATATATATCTATATAAATATGGGAACATTTTCATAATCTCTAAAGGGATTGTACTGAGATCATTCAAATATAACTTTAAATCCTGCGTATCTTTACAATGTAAATTGTTGTAAAAATCTACGTCTTTTTTTATTTTAGAATATAGCTTGAAACAGAACACTATACCACAAATCCTGTGTGAGCTCCAGACAGACTGATTTGTCCACAGAATACAGCATAACACAAAAGTGCTAGCCTGGGTCCATAAAATAGAATAGTTCCATTATTATGATGATAGCACAGCTACTAAGCCTTGCTCTCAACATAGTGATGCGGTATCATGCTGATGTAGATGCTATAGGTATAGTAGCTCATGTTCTGAAATTAGTTCAGGCAGCAGTGCTTGATGCAGAAACACTTCAACTAATCCAATCCTGTTTCCCATTTTCTTCATACCCTTATTCTACTATCTCACAGTATTGGTTACACTGCTACTGGGCACTGTACACTGTACCATTGATTCATACAGCAGTATCAGAATTTCTTTTTTGTGATATTAGAATTGCTTTTCATAATGATGAGTCATGGAATCAGAATAGTGACTTGTGATTTGACTGAAAAAAATCAGGAATAAATTTTAGGCTAAAGATGAAGGTTCCATATGTTGTCTTCTTCCAGATGATGACAAAGAAATTAAGAATAATTTATAGTTAATATAACGATGTTATATTAACTATAACATGTTTGATTTTTTTTGCCTTTACTTTGTAGCCCTCTCATAGATAAAAATGTAATTAAAAATTTAAGAAAGTTTTGTCCATGTGAGGGCTGTAGGATAAGTTGTAATTGCTATAATGACTCACTAAAGTAATGAAAACTTTGGAAGAAGGACTTCTAGTTCAATATCAATAGATGTTTTTATTTTCATTATGCTACAGCACAAAATCATGCTCCTGTATTGTCAGTACATGACTTCCAATGAAGGTTTTGCCTCCAGGCCAATAGAGGGAGGAAAATGGTTATCTTTTAAGTCAGTATCACCAATTCCAACTCATTCTGATATTCAGCAATGTACTCTAAAAAGATTTATAGTTTCATTTTTTAATTGTTATCCATTTCTATACAGTTCTATAGCCCAGATCTATACTGAGCCTGACAAAACTGCTGAAAATAGTAGATGACAGTTCTTTGTTACCTCTGACCCTCCTTATACTTTGCCATTTTATGTCACTATTTTTTCCTTACAGAAAGTCATGTAGAATTTTAAATCTGCAGTGAGTCTCAGTGTGTGATCTTACCTGCAAAATGAAAGGCCAGTACAGTTATGAAAGTAATTGGAACTCTTCTATCGATATTTTATCAGTATTACCTCCAAAGCTAGTGTCTTGCTACATCTTTGTTATTATCTATTACTGTAAGCCCTGAAGCTGCTCACAAATTACATCAGTTTTGAAGATGTCATGATTTATAAGTGACCAAGCAGATGAATAAACTGTCCCACTGTCAGAAAGGGATTAAAAAGAGATCAAGCCACCATTCCATATATTACATTACTCTTATATCGAGTACAGTATATATGACACACAAAAAAAGAAATGTGAAATATGTAGCAAAACCAAAGAATCAATATTTTATGTGTAGAAACAGTGAGAAAAAGTAGTTATCAAACCAAATATATGTTCTTAAAATGTATGTATACTTCATTTTGGACAAAAAGAACCAAATTCTTCAATGACAGAAATTAACATAAGGATAACAGAGCTACGGTGACATATGCTGGCCAAGATTTAGTTATAAAAATTTTCTTTCAGATAAGAAGTTTCTAGAATGTGTCAAGAGTTACACTCACAAAATATGAAGAACAAAAGAAATAACTACAATTAAGCAAAACAGTTAATTGACATCCCACTGGTGAGCTCTGGAATGATACGTGTTGTATAAGGAAAGCATCTTATTGAATGGGAACTTTTCCTTAAACACAGGGGAAGGCTAGTCACACTTTAGAACCTCCAATTATATTTTGACTTTGTTTCAAACTAACATCTACAACTGCTAACATCAATGTAAAGGTTAAAATAGTTTTTTATTTTATATTAGTTGTTCTTATAGTACTTGGACCTCTTCCCCAGACAAAACAATCTTTTGAATTAGTATATTTTAAGAAGCTTACTGACCAAAATCTAAGGCACCTAGAATTTAGACCTTCATATCTACAAGAGTTTAGTTGACAAAAAATGCCCTATATAACAGAATCATGGAATGGGAGGGGATGGAAGGGACCTCTAGAGATCATCTAGATGATCTAGATCCCCTGCCAAAGCAGGTTCACATAGAGCAGGTTACACAGGGAATTGCCCAAATGGGTCTTGAAAGTCTTTAGAGAAGGAGACTCCACAACCTCTCATCAGCCTGTTCCAGTTCTCTGTCATCCTCACAGTAAAGAAGTTTCTCCTCATGTTGAGGTGAAACTTCCTGTGTTCCAGTTTGTGCCCATTGCCCCTCATCCTATCACTGGTCACCACTGAAAAGAGACTGGCCCCATTATCTTGACACTTGACCTTCAGATATTTATAAACTTTGATCAGATCCCCTTTCAGCCTTCTCTTCTCCAGCCTAAACAGCCCCAGGTCTCTCTCTCAGTCTTTCCTCATAAGAGAGAGGTTCCAGTCCCTTAATCATCCTCGTAGCCCTCCACTGGATTCTCTCATCCCTCTTGAATTGAGGAGCCCAGAACTGCACACAGTACTCCAGATGTGGCCTTACCAGGGCAGACTAGAGGGGGAGGAGAACCTTCCTTGACCTGCTGGCCACACTCTTCTTAATGCAAACTAGGATGCCACTGGCCTTCTAGACCACAAGGCAAGAAGGAGCTTCCTGTCCACCAGGAACCCAAGGTCCTTCTCTGCAGTGCTGCTTTCCTGTGGTCTACTGGTGTATTGTGTTGTTTCTCCCCAGGTGCAGGATCCTACACTTGCTTGTGTTGAACTTCATGAGGTTTCCCTCTGCCCAACTCTCCAATCTGTCCACACCTCGCTGAGTGGCAGCACTGCCTTCCAGTTTATCAGCCACTGCTCCCAGTTTTGTATCCTCAGCAAACTTTCAAAGGGTACACTCTGTCCCTACATCCAGGTCATTAATGAAGATGTTGAACAACACATTTAGGTTTTATTGTTTTTTTTCCTATGCTTGGTATAGTTTAATATTAGTTTGTTTCACATAGAAATTAGCATAAATATTTTAATAGCTGAACTTAATTATATATAATTCATAAATGTTATTTATTTAATAGCAATTTGTACATATTCCAGCACACTTCTACATTTTGTGTTTCTATCTAAATTTCATACTTCAAGGGTTACATCTGCAGCTGTTATGTGAAAATGAACCTTTCTTCTTTAAAGTAGATTTCTGCTGGATTAACCTTCTGCTTTCAAAACGTACCATTTAATCAGTGCTGCTATTTTCTTGTAATGGAAAAGAGCAAAGCTTATGACTGTTGGCTTTGTATAGGCATACTGAACAAACAATAAAGTTTTGTGCTTACACTGCAAAATTGTGCAGCCATGGAGAAAAATACTGTAGTATGGAAGAGTATATAATTATGAAAGAGTGATACTAATTTCTCAGTTGACTGTATTTGAAATGGAGCAAAGAGAAAATATTTCTCATGTATTTCACAGATCTATTTTACAGAATGTAAACATTAGTTATGAAAATTATTCCATGGAAAGGACTTCTTCCACAGAAGCAAAAGTCAGACAGACAGAAGAAACTGAAATAAATGAGTGTGTTGATTTACGTATGCCAAGTGCTTGATGCAGTGACTTTAACAGAAAACCCCTCTTTATCATAAGGCTAAATAGTTTAACATGCAATATTCTAGAAGGGGAAGGAAATTGTATTTTTTAGGATATGTGATCTTCTAATTCCAAACATTATGCAGCAAAATTTAGAGTGAATACAAAAACCTAAAAAAATTAATGGTGTTATTGTCAATTGGTAATAAAACATACTTTTATGTATTAATAGCTGATATATTTAAACAATGAAATAAGTAGTCTTTATGTTGTTTTGTTAATAGGATGTATTTTGAATTTAGAAATATGCAGAAAGTGCAATAGGTTTAAGGATGAGAAACTCCAGGAAACGTGGAAGATTTCTACGCATTATTGCTCCTTGATGTGCTGATAGTAGTTGAAATATTTAAATTATGCTACAATTTTTATTGTGTGATCATTGTATCTTATTTTTTAGCTCTAGATGAAAAGAGGTTTTACATTAACTTAATTCTTCTTAAGCTATTTTAAAGTCCATTATTAAGTTAGGCTTATTATTAAGCTATTTTAAGTTATCTTAGGAGTTTTTGTTTGTTTCTTTCCTTTTTCTTTTTCTTACTTAGATAAAATTAATGGCTTTTGATTATCTGTTTGTTTGTTTTGAACTACATACTAGTACTTACATACTCATATTAGATCAGAAGTCTGCGAAAACTCCTTCAGAAAATTGTTACACACTTTTTAATCTGTAATTTGGTTGTAACGTGACAGCCTCAATTACTTGCTCATTCTGATATGCACAGCAGACTTAAACATGTTTACCAAGGAAGACATATTTCAGACATACAGAGGAACAGCTGTTGCAATCTTCCTTAAGTATTTATATTTCTGAGAACTCGCTTGGCATTAGATGGCGTTTTATGTTTTAAAAACAAGATCTCTGCCTGGATACATACATCTGGCTGTTAACAAATGAGCCAAGTATCAATGTTAAATTTACTTCAGATGCGGCAAAATGTACTTAAAACATCAGTGATGCAAGCAATAGACCTGTACTCATAAGTCTCCATTACTTACAAACTAAGATCCAAGTAATAAAATGTAAACTAATTCTTATTTCTAGAGTGTATTTTTCCAAGCTGCCATTTTCATACAGTTCCTGCTTTAAAATTCATGAGCCTGAACAAAGAAATACTCCCTTTGACTTTTAACAAATTCTTCATACAAGCAAGTATTTTAGAAGCTAAATCTAATTGTGAAATATCAATTGGAAACCAGAGTAAGAACACAAAAAGTAGATTGCTAGAGGAAGAACTTGAAATAACAATCTTTAGTGAGAAAATATTTTTTTAAAATTTCAGAATAATTCTAATAATTTAAGCAGGTTTCAAAAAAATACACATTTAAAAGTAATTTAAAAAAATCCAGACTTAATCAGTGTCACAAGGTTCACAGCTAGGTTCAGATGCTCTCAGAAGACTTTTAACTGCACAATTTTTTAAATACAGACTGGTTTAAACCAATGTAATTGAGTGAAAAATAGGTATAAGCTATTACTACTATATAAATGGCCAAATTATTCTTATAATTATGTCAAAATATCTTTATGATCTCAGATACCATCTGACTTGAACACCCCTACATCTTTAATGTAATCATCCATAGAAAAATCCTGCAAAACAGGACGTCAATTCAGAGCTTGGGAACTGAGGTCCAAAAAGCTTAAAGGTCTGCCTAGATGCATGCATATATAGCTGATCAAACTCACTCACTGAATGTTAACATATAAAATATGGGGGCTTATAATATATGTTTCAGTATGACAGGCCTTTCTACTGTGTCACAGATGTACTGTTTCTCAACTGAGAAGCCATATCTAAGAGAGGAATAAAACTAGGTTATTAACTTGTTGCTAAACTGTGACTGTGCAATCCCTCTTCATTTCTCCTGGGGCTAATTCCACTGGATAAGCACAAATAATTTGTGGAAATTCACCTAAATAAAAAAAAATGATTGTATTTGAACAAGAATTGAACTCATGTTTCATGAACTCCTGATAAAGACCATAATCACTGATGTGTCTGCCTGTTACGTGGCTGATTACTGCAATATTTATTGTAGATTTTGTAACTAGTGTTTGTAGCATCAGATTCTTAATAGACAATAGAGTAATTTCATTCAACTCAATGGGATTAGGTGGATCTGCAAACTGAATAACTAACCTATCAATAATTTCTGTATTTACCTCTTTATTTGCTATCAAAGTAAAAAAAAAAAAAAAAAAATCATCTTTGATCTCCTGGTCTGACAAATAACTACAAGACTTAGCAGTACATTGGAGAAACTTTTATACTGGCATTCAAACAGTAAAAGATGCTATATTTCAGACTTCGGATTGCAATTTCTTTACATAGTTTTTTCATCTCCATACTGTTTCCCCCAGGCTCTGATTATACTTGCAAATTATTAAATTTGTTTTGAAATAAAATGTCACTTAGTGATGAAACATAGAGTTTCAAATAACTGAGCATCAACCGTATTTGCAAACCATCCAAATTTTCAAAATATTATAACATATATTCTATTATATTCTATAATATATTGTATTTCCAAAATAAAATTCTCAGGTTTTGTCTTCGGAAGCAGGATTAATCATGCAGATAATAGTTAATTATATCAGGTCCCCCAGTTAACAGCCTCTAGCTGTCAGTAGGAAGTATGCATCTTGTCTCTTCAGGGTTCTCTCTAAATAATCTGTCCATTTCCTGTTCGTTGTTCAAGTAGATAGCATGACACTTGCTTATGACCTCCTGCAGCTCCTTCCGCTGGTGCTTCGCTCACTACCTCCTTGCAAGGCCCCTTACACCTCCAACCCAGGCTCAAAGAGAGGCAGCAGGCACTCTCTGCAGCCTGTGACACATTTGTCAGTATCCCTGTCCTGATTCAGATAGGATCATAGAATTGTTTAGGTTGGAAATGATTCTTAAGATCATTGACTCCAACCATTAACCTAGCACTGCCAAGTTCATCACTAAATCGTGTCACTAAGAACCACATCTACACATCTTTTAAATACATCCAGGAATGGTGACTCAGCCCCTTCCATGGGCAGCCTATTCAAATGCTTAACAACCCTTTCAGTGAATAAATATTTCCTTATATTTAGGAAATAATATTTTCTCACTGTTTCTGAAACCAGACAGGATGCTGTTGGCCTTCTTGGCCACCTCGGCACACTGCTGCCTCGTATACAGCTGGCTGTCAGCCGGCACCCTCAGGTCCTTTTCTACTAGACATCATTCCAGCAACTCTTCCCCAAGCCTGCAGAATTGCACGGGGTTGTTCTGACCCAAGTGCAGGACCTGGCATTTGGCCTTGTTGAACACCATACAGCTAGCCTCAGCCCATTGATCCAGTCTGTCTGAATCCCTCTGTAGCGCCTTCCTACCCTCAATCAGATCAAGACAGTCGCCCAACTTGGTGTCATCTGCAAACTAACTGAAGGTGCTTGATCCCTTCATTCAGATAATTGATAATAATACTAAACAGAACTGGTCCAGTACTGGCCCCTGGGGAACACTGTGACTGGCTGGCAACTGGATTTAACTCCATTCAGCATAGACCTTTGGGCCCAGCCATCCAGCCAGCTTTTTATTCAGCAAACAATACACCTCTCCAAGCCACAAGCAGCCAGTTTCTCTGGGAGAATGCTGTGGGAAATTATGTCAAAGGCGTTACTAAATTCTAAGTAGACAACATCCACAGCCTTTCCCTCATCCACTAAGTGGGTCACCTTGTCACAGAGGGAAAATGAGGTTGGTCAAGCAGCACCTGCCTCTCATAAACCCATGCTGACTGAGGCTGATCACTTGGTTGACCTGTACATATTGCATGATGGCACTAAAGATGATCTGCTCCATAACCTTCCCGAGCACCTAGGTTAGACTGTCAGGCCTGTATTTCCCCAGAACCTCCTTTAAATCTTGTAGATGGGCATCACATTTGCTAACCTCCAGTCAACTGGGATCTCCCCAAGCCTTCCTGGACTCCTTTGCCCTTCAGGACTGCCTACCAAGTTCTACTGATTACCCTCCATACTTCTCCAAGAATTGAAAACTAGCATTTCATGATCAGCATGCCCAAGACGGCCTTCAGCCTTCACATAACCCAAGTCCTTTTCTGTCCACAAAAAAGTACGTCCAGTGGGTTGCCTTCCTTAGTTGGCTCACTCACCAGCTGCCTCAGGAAGTTGTCTACCACATACTCCAGGAACCTCCAGGACTGTTTCCTCTCTGCTTTATTTCCAGCAGACATCTGGTAAGTTGAAATCCCCCACAAGAACAAGTGGTAGCAATCGTGAGACTTTTCCGAGCTGCTTATAGAACATTTCATCTGCCTCTCAATCCTGCTTGGGTGGTCTACAACAGACTCCCACTATGATATCTGCCTTGTTGGACTTCTCCCTGATTCTTACTGATAAATATTCAGCCCTATCATCACTGTTATCAAGCTCTAGACAGTCAAAACCCTCCCCAACATAAAGGGCTACCCCACCACCTCTCCATCCTTGCCTGTCCCTTTATAGTTGTCCATTGCAGTATTCCAATTGTGTGAGTCGTCCCAACATGTTTCCATGATGGTAACTATGCCACAGCTTTCCTGCTGCATAATGGCTTCCAGCTCCTCCTATTTGTTTCCCATGCTGTGTGTATTGGTGTAGATGCACTTCAGTTGGGCTATTGATCCTACCATCTTTTGGGGGTAAGAATCCCTAATTCCTGTGTGACTGTTCTCAGACAGTTCCATGGTTTCCAACACATCAATAACCCTTGCATCTTTGCTCCCACATCTACATCTTCCTCCTCCACCGAGAAATAGGATAGAAGCACCTCACTAACACACTGTCCCTCAAACACTGGTGTGCTTTTGCCAGGATTATCTCTAGGGGGTTTATCCCTTTCCCTCTTCAAATCTACTTCAAAGCCCTTTAAATGAGCCCTGTCAACTCCTGTGTAAAAATCCTGTTTCCCTCTTGAGATAAATGTATCCCATCTGTCACCAGCAGGTCTAGTATTGTACAGACTGACTCATGATCAAACACCTAAAATTTTACTGGTGACACGAGGCTCAGAGTCAGATATAGATCTGATGGTTCTTCCTGTTTCTTCCTTCACTGTTGCCTGCAAGGCCAACTCAACCTTGGCAACATCTCCAAGGTAGATTAACCATCATCCTCATCATTGTTTGGTTCCACTTGTAAAGCATCATATATCTGTTATGCAAGGGCATCCGGGAAGATGGGGTCGTCTCAGAGGAGACACACCTGTACTAGGCAGGAACTTGTCGCCGTTGCCTGCTGTCCCTTGAATCTCCACGTTAAGTCAAGCGGAGAGAGGATAGGGAAACATTGGTATCAGGTGTCCTGTCAGCCTGTTGGGCCTGTCCCAGGGAAGGTAGAGTGCTATTCCAGTAGCCTACTTCTCTCTCCCACTCCCTGATATTCCTCAACCTTCTAACCTCCTTCCTGAGCTCTGTCACTAAGTAGAGGAATTCCTCTTCCTGGGTGCATTTCCTGCAGGTGTACTCATTGCTGCTGGCCAATCCTGGCAAAAAGATGGGGCAGACTGACACCTGGGTGGCAGCATGTTCCCGTCAGAGCTCTGTGAATCTGTGTCAGTTGTGGTGGGTGCAGAGCTTGTAGAGGCCATGGCTTTCTGCTGGATGGATATGATTCCTTCTTGGTTGAGCTGACATAGTTTCAACACCCTTCCTACATGCCCCTCCATGAGAACTGTTGAGCAAACTGCTGCACCATGCCCTTGCTGACATGCCACACACTGTTTTCCATCACTGGTCACTGGCAGTGCCTAAGGTCTTCTTTGGAGGGCGGAAGGGTCTTGATCACCGTTGCTCCTGGCCCTGTCCGGGTCTTGTCAGCCACTGTCCCTAAAGTTGTGGGCTCCTTGCAACTCTCTCAGCTTCCCCTGATCTTCCTTCAGTTTGGGAACCCCCCTTGTGCACCGTGCTGGAGCGCTCTGGCTCTGCTGACATTGGAGCTGCTTGCCTCAGCATGGCATGTCTTCTAATATGCACTTTCTCTAGCTGATGCCTTGTTCCACATGACCATGATTATGCTGACTCTATCAATACCATACCAGTGAGAAATAAAGGAGAAAGTGTCTCTATCTCCATTTTGGACTCTTTGGTACTGTTCCAAGAAGGATGCAAGATTCCTAGGGCTGTAGTCAAAGAAGAGGAGGTTTATTACAAATATATCTTCCCAAATAGGTAACAGGTCTGGATTCTACTTTGTTCAAAAGACTGCTTACTCATTTGTCACTTACCAAGTACCAAATCAAATAGATAAATGGTACTGAGAGCATCACCTTGAAAGGTTGCTTAGGTATATATCGCTTTACTTTTGTGTAAAAAGATGGTGCACATAACCTTCTTTGGGGCTGCTGTCATATGCTATCACAGTATAGTGATAATATTCATCATTGTTATTATTAATCTGTTTTTATTTATCTTCCTGATATTATATCTTATATTCTTCTGGTGTAATTTCTTCTTCCCTTTTAATTTTCTTGAGAAAAAGTATATAGAGTTTTAACCTGTTAATACTACTACTGATTTCTAATTGATATATCTTGCTTAAGCTTCTGTTGTGAAACAATGACATCTAACTGCATTCATAAGTGTTATCAAATCAACAGTGAAATGTTTGATGCAGTTAGAAGTGCTTTGGGTCTATGACTGAAGACACTCTGTTTTTATCATGAAACCTTCCATTTTATGCCTCCCAAGTAATTGCTATATAACCTGTTACCTAGAAGCTCACTCAGGGGTTATCTAAAGACATTTTACTAGGACTTTAGAGTGCAAAGCATTGGTGCTCCACAGAATAGAAATGACAGCATTGCCCTCTCTCTTACTATAGGCATTTCAGAAGATTCCTGTTTACTTAAGTCTGTCACAAAAATCTTCCACAATCACTTTTGTAAAAAACCTCTTGAGTTGTCACCAAAGGGTAATGTTTCAAGGTTTTTAGTACAATTAACCCAAACAACTACAAAACAAGTAAAATGAAACAAAACTTGTTGTCTGTCTCAGCAAGACTACATATTAAAATGCTTTACTATGTCAGCAGACAATGCAGGAAGACAGGCTGTAAGAGAAATGTTTGAGAGGAAAACATTTGCAAATAAAATACTGAACTTAGGCACATATATAGAAAGGTATTTATCTGAGCTGTGGACTGGAATATTTTCATGTCTGTTGTCATGAGATGTTGAGAAGGAAAATTATGTAGTCTTGACAATCAAAGTAAAGACTGGCTTATTTTGTGCTTCATCTTACAGATTATAAAGAAAAAAAAAATCGAAACACAACAAGACAAGATCCTCATTCCTGTGAACTTGTTTGTTGGCTACTCAAAAACTTCAACCATGTTAAAAAACTTTATTTGCAGTGGAGTTCATATACTGACATATTGATGCAACATTTCACAAAATATTAGGAATTTGCTTATGGTGTCTAAAATAGTTTTTAAACCATAGCTTTTGTTTTGAAATGTCTCTAAATTTATAGCACATTAGGAACATTTTTTAAATGGGTTATACCTAAATCCTTCCTTGCTTAGTTTTCATGGATAACCTATCTTTATAAAAATCTACCTACACAGGACTTGGTGGAGATATAAATTATGAGGCCTGATGCAACAAATAGTTTAAGAGAGGATTTTTTAATCTTTTTCACTATAAAACAGAAATTAGCATGAAAGGTGGTATATAATGAAAAAAAGATATATACCTGGCAGCTGACACATTTTGCAGATCAAAACCTAACAGTTTAGCTCTGTCTTTTCTGGTTTCAGATGTTATCTAAGAATTTTAAATCATAAAATATAAGCAGAAAGCTGCAACAGAGCTGAGACGCTTAGCCAAGGACAATGTTAGAGGCTTACTTTTTGAAAGGAAAAGTGAATGTATGGATATTTTCAGTAATAGATCACCCAATAATATGTTGATAAATTATACTTGAATGTGCTTAGATAAGCAAAAATGAACTTTTATCACTCAGGCTGGGATTGAGTGCCAGATTCTAGGCATCTAGACAGGTAGAGATGTCCCTACTCGTGTAGGGGGGTTCAACCAGATGACCTCTAGAGGTCCCTTCCAGCCTAGAATATTCTATGATTCTATGATTTAAGCAGGTACGTGCTGAAAAGATCTCATACTTAATGGAGGCACAGTCAATACAGACAATAGGGTTCAGTTCAGAGGGTCAAGTACCGTTTGAGACTTTGTAAATATCCAGAGTGTTTGCATGGGGCTGGAAAATGTGGCACAGGATCTACAGAATACCTTAAGCCTTCAAAACTGCCAACCAGCTGCCTGGAGGATGCTCAAGGGCACCTCAGATAGCAATGCACAACTTTATAGACAACTAAGACAAGATCCACTGGGTATTCTGACTATTTTCTCATTTTCTATGATGAAAGATTAGTCACTTAGCAAACATTTTGACACCTAAAATTAGATGTCTGTAGCGTAAGGTACCAAACAGTGTTAAAAAGCTCTATTAGATTATTCTGGAATGTAATGGAAAGTTAACTCACAGGTAAATCCTCATATTTTGCTGCCTAAATTTGATTTCTATAATCTGGAGTTGAATCCTGCCTTTAAATCTGAATTTGTGCACTCAGAGACATTTCTAGACATATGAAATAGGCCAGCTGAGTTGTACTGCAGAAATCATCATTTCTGTTTATTTTCTATACGGATCCTACCTGACAAACTCAGATAGATGTAACTATATGGAAGATATCTATAGTTAGTTCTCATCATCAGGGTACATTTTAGCTGGCCAAGAACAGCTGGCTGGTGGAAACTGACCTATTCCAGATCTTGCCACTCACTCTGGTTGCAAACCAGAAGGGTAGTGGTAGTCTTAAATTCCTGTGAGAACCTTGTAGATGTTCTCTGAGTGTTTTGGGCTCTCAGGATATTGAAAATGTCACTAGATACCTATATTTATGCAACTGAACTTTTCCTATAATCGCAAGACATGATTACATCTAAATAAATGCTAAATTTCATTATTTCATTTTTTCAGGAGTAATATTTTTAAACATATTTATCTAGAATTTTAGGTATAGTTCCTACTGCTCAGGTTTCTACTGCTCAGTATTTAGTACCAATATAAAGCTTAACACCCATTCCCAGGTCTTCCCTTCTGCGCCTAAACAGGTCAAGAAAGTCACGGCAATGCAGCAGTTACTTAGAGAATCATCCTTTATATTCTGGAAAAAGAATAACACATACTTCATGTTCCTGCGGATTTTAATTCATTTACATCCTGCTGTTCACCTCTGCAGTGGCTTAAATCATTAAAGCATTAGCTGCCCATCCTGCTCTGCAAGGAAGCACAATTACTAATTTGACACGAGACTCGAAAAGGTATTTTTCTATCATCTTTCCTCTAAGGTGATATCAGTGTTGTTCCATTTTTCTTGCATTTGTTGTTTTTTGTTTTTTTTGTTTTTTTTTAATTTCTTGACACACTTTATCAGATAATTTGTTCTCTGTGAGCAGCATAATTTATTTAAACTTATTTTGAATCTGCAGAGTTTCATTTTCTATACTAGTCGCCCATTGTTATCAGATAACACACAAAACATCACAGATGGCAACAAAATCTATGCTAAATTTCAGAAGCACTGAATATATTAGAAATGCATGTAGGGCATTTCACTCCCTACACATTTAGAAATCACTTAGGTTGAAATCCATATGTTAAATCTTTACATAAATAAAGGATATTTTTCACAAAAAATAGTCTAGATTATTTTCCTTTCTAATATGTTTAAGCAGCATTTGTTACACATCAAGGAAAGTTCACTGCCAGATATTTGAGGGAATACTTCTGGTCATGTGAAAAATTGATTCTCAGAGGTGTGGGCAAGTAAATCACCATAGAGAGAGTGAACAGCCAGCCTAGCTCACCATGACATTTAAAATTTCAAACAGTGACAAATTTTGTAACCAGGAAGCCAATGTGTGACTTGATTCTTACCAAGTAAAGGATACACTAACATAACATTTACTGGAAATAAGCAAAGATGTGGGATTTAATCTAATTAGGGGTGTCACCAGTGGGGAATCCTGGGTCTTATGTTGCTTCTTTCTGTTACAAGGTCAGTCTTTTCTCAGTTCCTTGCCTGACAGGTCTTCACTAGATTGTTTTAGAGCTTGTAATAGCTTTGCATAATAATGCCTCCCATTGATTGTGTAAAGCCCATTTTTGACCTCTGACGTGCTGCAAGTTATTTAGAAATCTGTGCGTAAAACTGAGGAGAGAAGAGAGGAGATGAAACAAGAGAGGAAAGAGGAGAAACAGAAAAAAAAAAAAAAGAAAAAAAAAGAAGGTCAATTAATGACTTAGATCTAACTATTTCAATGGGTTGATTTCAAAGATCTTCTCTACTTAATTCAGAATAGATACTTAATTTGTATTGAAAGTGACTACCATAGGCCACACACTACTAATCATACAGAGGTTGCTTTCCTCCAAGTGTCCTAGGAGAAGATTATTTTTTCCAGTTCGTAGAAATAACTTAGTATGAATTGAACTAGAAAGAGATAGAATTTATGGGAAGAATTCAGTCTACTTACTTTTTATCTTACTTTGATTTAGGCAAAATACGTTGTCTTAGGTTTTCTATTATCCATGGTTTCCTGATATTTGATGCATATAATATTTTTCAGTAGTACTAGGCAAAGTTCTCTAGGCACCTAATCACAATTTCCTAGACATGCTCATAAACATTCCTTTTTAAGTCAGTGGATGACTAAGAGTAACTTTGATTCATAGATAGGCCAGAAGAGACAAAATTCTTCTTTAATTCCTTGAAAAACTAATCCATTAGATATGCTTAAGCCATGGCTTAAATAAATGATAGTATTAAATTCAGTGCATGAAACTGTCAGACAGTTATAAGTAGTTGCTATAGAGTTCAAGTACTCCCATATGAAAGAGAACTGTTACAGTTTGTCTTCCATCCTTCTTATTTTTCTATCCTTCCTATTGAAGCAAAGAATGCAGGTCAATACTATGAGAAAGATTCCTACCTCTGTGGCCCACAGAAAGGACCAAATTACTGGTGAATAAGGATAACTGTGGGTTGTACATTTTACTTCAGATAGTGTTTATGGACTGGTTGCTGAGTGGGCAGGGGACGCGGTAAGAGGACTTAGACAACGCTAACATAGTTATTGCTTTCTTCACCTAATTCTTTACTATAGGAAAATCTATTGACTACAGAAATCACAGATCTCTGGGACTAGTGGGAGAGTCTGGAGCAAGTAAGACTTACTCTTGGAACAGATAGTTAAGGAATCTTTGAAGAAACTGGACAGGAACAAGGCCATCCACAGCTATATCCACAAGTGCTCAGGAAGCTAGCCTCCACACTGCAAGGCCACACAGATAATCTCTGAAAGGTCATGGCAGCTAGAGAAGGTTCCTGAGCACTGAAAGGAACCAAATGTCTCTCCTACCCTCAAGAATGGCAAAAAGAATTTGATCCTTGACAGGATGAAGCAAATAATCCTAAAAAACACCATATGGAAGTAATCATAGAATCACAGAATGGTTTGGGTTGGAAGGGATCTCTAAAGGTCATCTAGTCCAACTCCCCTGCAGTCAACAGGGATATCTCTAACTAGATCAGGTTTCTCAGAGACACATCAAGCCTGGCCATGAACATCTCCAGGGATGGGGCTTCCACCATCCCTCTGGGCAATCTGTTCCAGTGTTCCACCACCCTCATAGTAAAGAACTTCTTCCAAATGTCTAATATAAATCCACTCTTCTCTAGTTTACAACCATTGCCCCTCATCCTATTGCTACACACCCTTGTAAACAGTCCCTCCCCAGCTTTCTTGTAGGCCCACTTCAGGTACTGGAAGGCCACTATAAGGTCTGTTAAGAGCTCTCTCTTGTCCAGGCTGAATAACCCCAACTCTTGCAGCCTGTCTTCATAGCAGAGGTGCTCCAGCCCTCTGATAATTTTTGTGGCCTTCCTCTGGACCTCATCTTTGGGTCCCCTCCTTCTTCCTGGTGGCAAGACAGGAGGGGATCCTCTGCTTCTTGTAGAACCTCTACCTGCTGCCTTTGCCTCAGGGTATGGCTCCAACAATCTATCTCCCTCTCACTCTCCCTGATGCTCCTTAACCTTTCCACTTCCTCTTTCAGCTCTGCCACCAGGTTGAGCAGATCATTCACCTGATCACACTGTACACACAGGTTGTCTCTGCTGCCTTTTGGTACAAGTGCCAGGCTCAGGCTCTCCCTGCAGCCAGAGACCTGTGTGGCTGCATGCTTGTATGGGAGCTCCATCTGGGTTGCCACTTTCCTTCTGGCAAGGGCTTTTGGCTGAGTGGTAACCACAGCCAGGTCCTCTTCTAGGAGAGTGATGACCACTAGCTGAGCCTTGCCTCTCTACCAAGGAGGGGGACCAGTTACCACTGATGGAACTTACCCCTTGCACTGGCAGAGCTTTCAGCATCCTGCCCACGCAAACTGCCACCCCCTGCCCAGGTGACACGCCATGCCCTCTTTACCTGATCAAATCAGTGCTCAGGGATCACAGATCCCTGCTTCCCTGAGGGCTGATTTTATGGTGGGGAGGGGAGGTGTTTCTGTTGCTGCAGCAAAATCCATGCCTTGCCAGTTGCTCTTGTGAGAGTTGCCAGCTCTGGTAGGGTCTCTCTGCTGCCCTCATGGTCCCCTGGTTTGGCAAACCCACCTGTACACCAAGATCTGCTGCTCCACTGTGGCTCAGACCGGCTCTGAAGTGGCAACTCTCAGCAACTGGAAATGAAGGCCAAGAAGGGGATTGGGATTAATTAACATGTACTTAAAAAAGGTAAATCATACCTGACCAAACTAATGGTCCTTTACCATGAAATGACCACTCTGCATGAAGGGAGAGCAGGGAGTGTCGTTTCTCTCAAATCAAGCAACTTTTGAAACTGTCACCCAGAACATCTTCACAGACAAACTGAAGAACTATCTGCCAGGTAAGAAGGCTGTGAGTTGGACAGAAAGCTGCCTGAACTGCTGAACTCAAAGGGTTGTGATCAAAAGCATTAAGTCCATCAGGAGTCCAGTCACTAGTAGTGTACCTGAAGGTCCATGTTGAGGACAATAACTTTTATGTTTTCATTAAGGACCTAGATGATGAGACAGAGCACATGCTCAGCAAGTTTTCAGGTGAAGAACTGGGAGAAAGGGTTAATACACCAAATGTTTTTGTTGTAATTCAGAAGGACCTTGACAGGCTTGAGAAATCAGCAGAGCAGACTCTCATGTAAGCTCAGCAAAAGGAACTGCAAAGTCCTAACTCTGACAGGAGAATAACCCCATGCACCACCACAGGCCAGGGGCTGACCAGCTCTTCACAGAACATCCTGGTGGGCAATGTATTCTTTCCACAAAGAAGGCCAATATCATCCTTTTCTGAACTAGGAAAAGCATTACCTTGACCTATTGGTCAAGGAAGTTGATCCTTTCTCACTGCTTAGCAATAGTGAAACATATCTGGAGTGCTCTGGACTGTCCCGTACAAAAAAAAGGCATGAGTATACTGCAGTAGGCACACCAAAGGGCCACGGAGATGATTAAGGGATTGGAGCATCTGTTATACAAGGAGACACTGAGAGAATCACGATGGTTTAACCTGGAGGAGAGGAAGCTCAGGGGAGGAATTATTGATGTGTATAAGTATCTGGTGTGGAAGAGTAAAGAAAACAGATAAACGTAAGAATATCAGGAGACCACGAGTGTGATCAAGCCCTGGAACAGGTTTCTGAGAATTTCCAGCTATGGAGATATTTAGAATCTGACTGGACACAGTCCTGGGCAATCAGCTTTGAGCAGGGAGGTTGGACTAGATCTCCAGAGAACAGGTAGCGGTCTCCTAAAGAAATAGTAGGCTTCCCCAGAAATTGTTCTTCTGTTAAAAACTGACTAAGGAGTGTTTAAAGAATTCTGCTGAATTACTACCATGGAAAAAGCTTATAATGCAACTTCTTCATTCTACTTTGTAAGGAACGCAGTCATAGGAAAATGTTGCATTCAGAATCCCAGGGGATGTGAAGATCACTCAGCTCTCAGATGAGTGATTTTTAACTCATCCAAATAGTATATATTTCTAATGGCTGATACTATGCAGCTCCTGATCTATTGTTAAAGAGCATTAAATTGCCTACAGAGGTGCTTGTGCCTGCTATAGTCAATAACTCAGTCCATAAAGAGATAGATTTTTTTCCGGACCTCTAAATTGTTCTTCAAAGGCATTTACACATTTCAATTGACCATATAGGAATTTTCAGTACTTTGAATCACTCTGCTTGTCCTGTAGAACACAGATTTTAAACCAGCTAAACTAGGATGCAACCTGAGCACCAGTCCTGAGACTTTAGGCTAAAGATTTCAAATGTAACTAAACCACAGTTTCTTAAATATCAGGCAATTTTCACACACCATTGCTGCCTACATTGTCTTAGCCATGTTCTGTTAATAAGGCTTTTACTTGAACATATGCTTCAAGTAATTCACAGAGGAAGATTAAGTAACTGTGCATGCTTATGGAGTGTTGGAACTTAAAGTACTTTAGATAACAAAATAGCTAATGATATATTTTAAAGGAAAGCAATGATATGTAAACTTGCAGACAGATGCTTACATACTTTTGAAGGTGAGGTGGAATCAAGTTTAACACTTGATTTGTCTTGCAATATTAGGCCTTTTACCAGTCTCCCCTGACTCTTTGAATTCATACTTGTGAATGAAGATTACTAAACTGGAGTTCCATGACAGCTAAAACTGTGAGCATAAGCCAAAACAACTTGTTTCGGACATTCAGGCAGCATATTCATTCAGAAAGCCAATTAGGGAAAACATTTACACACAATCATCACAAATTTTTAACTGAAATAAGAGATAAAGCTCTTATGTTTCTGAAATGAATTTTTAACTTATTTTCAATTTAGATATGTCAACCTGACTTTTTAGGTTGATTTAACCTTCAGTAATCTGAAAAGTTTCAAAAAGACTGTTGGACATACTAAGTTTCTATATCCATCCCATCAATAATGGACTAAAAATAATTAAGAATGTAAAAAGAAAAGCAAACACTAGATATATTAACTACTTAATCTACTTTTGATAATTTCATTAATACATAGGGAATTCCAGAAAACAGTAGAAGGTTGAAAATGGGAATGGGTTTTCAAAGTGGAAGTGTGGGTGATCAGAACTGTTTTAATATGGCATACGTCTCTGAACAGAATAAAATTTATTTTAATATGTTTTCAAAGTACAGTGGTATTGCTAAATCATGCCATTACTAAAACTTGCTAGCTGAAGTGTTGTGATATTTTTCATCTTTAAAACCTTTATAATATGTCTTAGAGAGAGTTTCATTAACATCATATACTGAACATGAAGTTACCAATCTTTTTAATTAAAACCTTTCTATTGTCACTTTTCCCACCATCCTTTCTGTCCTTACAGTCTTGGTATCATCTCCAGTTTCTTTCTCGTATCCATGGACATGTTATTCATCACTAGGTTTCAAAACCTTTCTTTTTTTAAGAACTTGAAAGTCTTAGTCACTTTTAAATTATTATTTATTTTTTAAGGTGATCCTTAAAAAAAAAAGATGGCATAATTAAAAAGAACAGTTCTTTGTGGTATTCTTCAGTAAATCACACCAGTCTGGTTACGTGACCACATATTCCTCCTCTTTAATCTATGATAAAATGCAAAAGAATATTCACTATATGCCATCAGATTACTTGGGAAACCAAAACTTTGCATACCTGTTCCCTGATAAGTCTGCTCTGCCGAAGTCCAAATTCCTTGCTACATGCCTTGTTCTTTACCCTGAGGATCTTCAAGCTCTGTCATCTCATGATCAGTGTATTCACAGCTAGCATTTACTATCATTAGCTAGCTATTCCTTGTTAGCCAGCTGTTCTTTATTTATGAGCTACAGGACAAGTCCAGCAGCAATTAAAGTTAGCTCATCCAGGACTCACATTCACCTACTTCTTATACTCCTCACCACTTTCCCTGCCTATCTTTTCTAAAGACCTACTACCCAAACATTACAATACTCCAGTTTTTCATGCTGCCCAGCTAGATATTTGTAATTCTCTGCAATTTTGGATTACATCCAGTTCTTTGTTTCTTTCCCATACTGTACACACTAGAGCAAAGGAACTTCAGATGGATGTCTGCTTATTTCACTATTTCAAGGGGAATGTGAGCATCTCCCTCATTGCCCCTTCCCACTCACATTCTCTTACTTATCTTCAGGCTACCTACATTCTCTTATGAACCTTGCTTAAAGCTCTCTTCATAGCATTAGCAAGAGGCAACAGTGCTGCCCCACTTTATCAGGTGAACCCTGTTCATCTTTTAGCAGCTCTTATTCCTTGAAGTGAATTCATGGTTATAAAAGCCAAAGCCCTGAACATGACAAAAGTTCTGCAGTCAGGAGTTGACCTGCACAGTGCATGTGGTTCTGTTTCCTTTCTCTTTAAGAGTATGATTGAGGACATCACCACCTGGACCCAATCCCTTTCATCTAGCCCTAAAATTCCCAAACTTGCAGCTCCCCTGGTCCTGGGAATCTTTATCCTACTTTTGCTTTTGAATGTTGTTCCTTCTGTGTGACATGGGGCTTAGGCTTTGGACTCTGCCAGATCTCTGCAAAGATTGTTTCACTTTCCCATACATCTTCCCTGATGCTAGACAATCTGCTCACCTTCTCTTTCATCCCCCTCTTTTTCTGGCTTAGCAGCTTGACCAAAGCACACCTCCTGCAGGTGAAGCTACTGTCATTCTCAGCTCCCACCTGAAAGAAGAGCATCAAGTTCACCCTGCACTCAAAGACCACATGCCCCTTGGAAGTCCCTCTTGGGTCAATGCCTCTGTTAATCTACATGGCACATGAATTGGACCGTGTCCTTTTGTATCACTGTGCTGAGCTGACTGGAAGTCTCAAACAGCATATCTGGGTCTTTGCTGTTACTTCATTTACACCAGCTCTTGTATGGGCTACCTATCTCTTTTTTGCATAACTTATTTATAGTACTTTTCGTTTGCTGGCATCCTCCACCATCAATTTTCAATTAGAAACTAAGTACAAATCTTCTCTGTCTGTTCTGAGAGTGTTCCTGCTTGGCAGTCAACTATCTCTTGGTAGTCGGTGTCTGTCTCTTCCCAGCTCCTTGGTAAGCAGATTCATGTGATTTTTATCTGGAAGAAAAAAACCTGAAAGTTTCTTTTTTCTTTTATTTTTTAAATTTTTTTCCTCTCAATTGCAGACATTCATGTAGAGGACAGGTACAGGGCTCTTGTAATGAGAGATGATGTATCTATATTGAAAGATATCTCCAAGATTGATGCTACGCCAATGACAATGTTTTTCCATAAGTGTTTTCTATGCCTTATTCATTTGTAGTTCCCTGTGATTGCTTAAAGGCATGGTTTGCAATAATTTTTCCACTTAAGAACCGAAATTACAATTACAGGTAATATATGACTCTAGTCTGAAAAGGCTAATCTTACTTTTACCATTCTATTCTCTTGATATTCTACTCAAGGCTTATTTCAGTATTTCAAAATCTATGAGATTATGGAACATGACGGTGCAGTGTGTAAACCTGCATGGTCAGAAGTTAATTGGTATTTAAAATCTTTAATTCCAAGAACTTGTCAATGATTTGAAGCTTATTTTAACAGCAGAACACAAGGAGAACAGCAAAAAGTGAGCCTTACAAGTGAGCTCTGTTTTAATGAAATGGATTATTTGCCACCCATAAGAACAGTGATTCGGTATTCTTCTGTAAGTACTATAGGAAAATAGTACTCAGAGAGATCAAAATTTAGCCTGCTTAAGCTTTAATATCAGTAAGTACGCAGTGAGTGGAGTAAGTAACAGTTACCCAGCCATGAAGGGAAGCAATATTTAAAAGTCCTTGTCTGACTTCAACTCAGAATTGTTTATAGTTTGTGTCTCCAATGGCAGATCTTTCACACCTTTGTACCTCCTGTGGCAGTGTTCATTTGAATCACTTGATGTTGGATTAAATTCAGCTTTGTTTATTGTTGATTAAACATTTGATTACACTCATTTGAATGTTTTTGTCCCTGACTTTTATGAATCAATTTCTTCAGAAAGAATAAGCCATTTTCAATCCATGGAAACTTACTTCCAGTCTGTTGGTTTGTTTTTATAGAAACAAATTTCGAGCACCGATGTGCAGCTCTGTAAAAATTATGACCCTTTTCTGGATGGTCATACAATACTATTGAATGTTTAAAATTATGTATATTATAAGCCATATTGCAGTGCCTTTTGTTACAGCTAGTGGCTAATAAAAATCCCACTGGGCAGCAGTATTATACTTTAAGTACTGTAGTTACGCTGATTTTCCGGTTCACTGGCTTGATGTTTATTGTCTTCTCTGTGAGGAAGTATATAGAATATGCTCAAAGTCCACAAAAAACACCACACATTCTAAATAAATGAGCTCTAAGACAAATTACTTATTTCTGTTGAGCAGAAATTATAATTGTGTATTTAAAATAGAGGAAATGGATTCTATTTTCAGTGGAAGCTGCATACTTTGGAGTTCTTTAAACAGGCTTTCTCCCTGCAATAAAGTCTTATCTAATTTAAAATATCTGTAAACAGATAAATTGCATTATTCCCTGAGTACTGTGAATGTAAATAAATTCAGCAAAAGAATTCCATAATATGGAAACAGAACAGTGAACCAGGCATTAGCTATAGCACAAAAGTAACTAGCAATGCGTAGCCTCAGCTGGAGGTAGGCTATATATTCCTGGGCTAAAAGGACTTAACAGATAGAAGAATCTAAGAAATGTATGCATGCCACAAGCTTTGTTGTCAGTGTATAAGGCTGATTAAGGAATCTTCCCCACTTTATTAAAAATAAAGTAGCATCACACAAATTTGCCTAGCACGGCTACCATCCAGTAACTCTGCTTTGCTCCACACAAATGCTCACTCAGGATCAGATTGTAGGTAGAAATAGTTGTGATTTTTCTCTACTGAAGTATCTTTAAGAAGATTTTGAGTTCTAAAATTTTATTTTCATTCAGAATGAAAATGTGTTCTGAAACAAACTGTGTCTCATGAAGCAAAATATTTTTTGATAAACGTCAATTTTATGATCCTTGAAGCAATTAATTTGGCTAAATTCTTTATTGGTTTTCACATATGAAGAGATACTTCCTCTTAAGGAATGTTAAGAGTGGCTGCCTTCTCCAGTTGTTCACGCCAGGACTCCCTCCTGCCTGGTCACTGGAGCCCAGCCCAGGGGTTTCTGCCCAGGCTGAGGAGCACAACTGCCACTTTCACATTTGCAGGTTCAACTTGAACCTGCAAAAGCACACATGTATTCATGGATTCCCAGCACCAGCACAGACCCCCTGTCTGTTTGGCACCCCTGATGAGATTGCAGCCCCTCTTACCTACCCCACAGGTCCACTACTCTCTGGCTGATCCAGCTCAGTGCTCGCTACAAGCATGCAGCACTCACACACTTGTCTCCCAGGCATCCTACACTCATGAGTCTCCCACCAATACCAGCATAGACCCTGTACCCACCTGATACCGCTGTTGAGATCCAAGGCCTCCCTACTCGCCAGCAAGTACAGTTTGGAGTTTGCTAGTGAATACACACCCCCACACACACACAGTTTTGGGAAGATACAAACACTCACCCCACAGCAGCCAGCACCTGGCACACGGGCTGTGACCCATAGTCCTGCTCCAGAGGCCAGTGCTAAGCCCCTCACTTGCCTCACTCACCCTTGTCCCTCCAGTTGCTTTTCAGAACACACATCATTCCTGCCCCTGTGGCTGGGGGTTAAAGACCCTCATTCACTCCAGTTGCCGGTGCTGAGACCCTCCTGCTTCCAGTAGCTGACACTGTTGACCAGGGGCACCCACAGTCCCAATCTGTAGGTGACACTGGATTTCACTCACACACACACTAGTCTCACCGTCAGCCAGTACTGGGTCCTTGCAACAAACATGCACACACACTGGATAAAGAGTGAGAGCACAGAGAGAGGAGAGTTAAGAAAACAGACACAGGGCTCAGCTGACCAGTCCTGTTTACAGACAACCAGCCTCTTTTGGTATAAAAGGTGTTCTATTTATCCTGTTCTCCTGCTCCCCTTTCCCCTGGACATTGCCTCAGCAGTTACACAGTCCCACCAACCCCCTCCAACATGTAGGACCCTCAAGTTTGCATGATTATCTGTTGCAAAGTCCCAAAATGCCTGCAGTTTCTTGATAGCTCATCAATTAGTGTGACTGATCAGCTTTATTTCTGGTTACTGCTTGTTAACACTAATTGGCCAGGTTTTATGTCTCTATGTGTTTGTCTCCCTACCTTTCCTTATCCTTCTAATAGAAAAAATAAACATTTTCACACCACACATACTCTCAACAATTCATGTCACTGACCAGGTTTGTTCTTATCATAACCTTCCTTTATCATGCGTTGGCCACAAACCATGTTCTGGTTTGTGGCTCCTTTGATCAGATGCTCTCAAAGGAGAAGACATACTCCTTCCACATAATTTTACACTTCCAAATTCTCTCTGCATAAATGTGCACAGGTGTGCAAAATATGCATAAGATTTTTTGATTGCACTGCCTTTCAAATTTGACATCAGACAGCATAAATTACAGGCATCCAAAAATTGGAGCAAATGTTACTGTCATCAAGATGTCACGTTAAAAAACAAAGTTGTAGTTTAAAACTCTTCTCAGATTGGATATATTATCAGCTATAACACAATCTTACAGTTGTAATAGTAGGATCTTTTAAGGATCAACTGGGAGACACATGATAAGGAATAAAACATGTTGAAACTTTCTTCATTTACCTCATACTATTTCTGTCCCTGTTGTGGTCTTGAAGTTGAGGAGACAGTTCAATTCTGGAAAGAACTATGTTCAGAAAAATAGATATCCTTATTTTATCTTATGGCTAGGGGCATATGTGGTACAGAACTGTCATGCTATTCCACAAAGTACTCTGTATGCAGTGAAGTAGTAATCATTTACCCAGTAAAATTGAATCTAAGAAAACAGTAAGATCTCCAGCATGCAGTTATAAATTTAAGACTATTTCTCACAAAGCAGTCACTCAGTATCTGACCTCAGTTACTATGTTCAAGAGGTACAAAGACAGAGTAGAAACTATATTCACAAGCCAAATTGGTACATGCAGTATCAGTGGCTCTGGGCTTATATTTTACAGCATACTGCACATGCTACTGATGCCAGTATCTACTATTACTCAGATAATCTGTCTCTTCTTCTCTCATGAGAGATAATGATATCCCCATCTTTTCTATCAGAAATGCTTCCTTTCCCTTTGTCGCGGTCAGGCGCGCAGAGGTCCAACCACCTCCCAAAGGGAGAAGGGTTGAGGGTAAATTGGGACATCTCCCCACCAGGCTCGCAAGCAGACACGGAGACCGAAAGAGTATCTAATAAGTTTATTACTAAATATATTCAAATAAAACCTTATTTACTCTATGGAAATATTACAATATTAAAGAACACCACGCCCACCCATTCACTCCCTCTCTCACCCACCGAGAGATAAGGGCAAATAAGGACTTAATTATGTCAAAATACGACCTGTATGTGTGGATGGTGCGTGTGTGTGCGTGCATGTGTCCTTTTGGCGTTTGGTGATGGTCTCCGTGGAACGGCGACGATGCCTGACCGGCAGACCTGGACTGTTTCCAGTGACGTCAGCAGCTTGTAGCTTTTCGGTGCGATTGGAGTTTCTCTCTCTCTCTTTCTCTTGCAGCTTGGAGTTTCTCTCTCTCCCTCCGACGGTGGCGTCGGCTTTGTCTTTTCTGGCAGTGCAGCTTTCGGTGCAGTTTCTTCGGCACCACTTCTTCACTTTTTCTGGCAACGCGGCCTTCTGCGGCGTGGCTTTCTGCAGCACGCGGCTTCCAATGGCCTCTTGTTGCAATTTCTTCTTCTTGCTGCAGCTTGCAGCTTTTTTTCTGGATTCTTTCAGTTTTGGCTCGTGGCGGCGGCTCACGGCGGTGGCAGCGATTGCGCACCTTACGGCCGGCGGCAGCTCACGGCTTCTTTCTCTCCCCCGGATTCCTAGAGCAGTGGGAGTCAGCAGTTCTGTCCGGCGGCTCTCTGCGGCGGCTGCTCCCTTCTTTCTGGCTGCTTGGTTTCTTCAGGGGGCTGTGCTGACAGCTCAGTTCAGTTTCCCCCTCTCTGGCTGCTTGGCTTCTTCAGGGGGCTGCGCAGACAGCTCAGCTCAGTTCCCCCCTCCTCCTCCTCGCTCCTCTCCGGCAGCGGCGGAGGGAGGGGGGGGTGCACTCAGCAGGAGCGATGTGCTCCCTTTGTGCAGTGAGGCGGAAAAGAGAGCGATTGTTTATTTTTTCGATATTTATGGCTGGCGTTATCTCGGTTCCGGTTTTCTGGAGGATTTATGCCGAATAGATTTATGGGAAATTGAGTTTTTTGCTCACTGTTTTAATAAGGCACAAAAATCATGTGGTCGGTTCACCACACCCTTGTATGGCTATGGATGAACTCTTCTGTCAAACTGTCTCAATGATTAACATCTTTTTAAGTTAAATTCAGAACAAATTGTTCTCAGCTTGCACGTAATTTTGAGTTTGTTGCTTCTATTTCAAAATTAAAAATGGATTTACATGTCTGAAAGCTTCTTGATTTTTCTGAATACACTTTTGGTCTAATGAAGGAGTATATATTGTCCTACAAACTGTACTTCATTTTATATGTTGAAATATTTATATCCCCACTGGAAGCAGGAGGATTGATTTCACACTGTCCTCTAGTTTTAAATACAAATGTATTTCACCACTAAGTTTTGATAATATGCTTTAGTCTTTTTATACAAGGTGTTCAATATCTTTAGTTACTTTATATTGACCTGTATGAGTGAAAATATGTTTTAGAATGCCATCAAATAAAAAATTATGTCAGAGTGTTACAGCTACTGTGCATGAATACATAACTATGTAAAGTATAAAGTAATTGAAAATCAGCTTTGTTGTATCTTGTTAATTACAGCCAGAGATCATGAATTAAGAAAGCTAGTTTCTTTTCTTTTTTATGTGATTTTTACTTGCAACAGGACTGTAAGCCATTTAAACTTTCTTGGGCCTCTTATATTTATCATTCACTTGGAAAATAAAACATAATAAGAAAAATAATATTCACTTATATTCCAGCATTCAAGGGAGACTTCTAACATGTTTGTAAAACACTTTGAGAGACTTCATCATAAGTTTTATTTATATAGGCATATAGATATTTCTTTTTATATATATATATGTACAAACATAAATTGTGTTCAACTGTAAGAAGTGTTATAGCTAACCTGTAAGACCTTACCTTAATTTTAGAACATGCAGTGCTATGCTCAGAAGAATTCATTTTCACCTATTTAAATAAGTCATCTACAGTAATGAATTCTCTATAAATTAGTTCATTAAAGGGTGCTGATTACATCTGAATAAAGCACCTGGGCAAGTTCAGAAGATTCCTACAGAGTGGAAATTAAAAATAGAAGACAGGGAAGCTCTGTGGGGCTTTAACTTTATCTAATTAAAACTCCCCCTGAAACCTGCTTCATCTTGACCTTCAATTGTATTTGAAGTAAAATAGAACAATTTCTGTTTTCTAAATCAAGTAAATAAAAAAGAGAAAAGACAAGTTGGCATTTTACTCAGTGCTTATTAACTTTTAGTATCAAGCTTCTTGTCCAAGGTTTCTATGAACATTCAAAAAGGCATAATTAAATCAATTACTGTAAGAACAACATCATATCGTTTGTGAGCAAAGCTCATAGTTTCTCGAAGGTACTGTTTATTATAGTCACGAACCACCATATCAGAAAAAAAAAAAGAAAAAATGTCTTGATTTCATTGTTTCTGTTCTGTGCTTTAATTAGAAGTACATTGACTAAGTTGATCAAGCATATTTTATGGAGACTGTTCTCCTTGCAGTAGCTTAAGTAGACTTTTTTCCAACAGCAGCCATTATTGTATTAGAGAATTTCTGTCCATCAACATATTTCATAGAAAGTTAAAAGCTTGGAAACTCTCTTCAGAAAAAAAAAAAAATTAATCAGATGACTTGCAATTTGCATGAGGTTACTAATCACAGAGATGAAAGAATACCTTTCACTAAAGAAGTTTTACTGCCGAAACCAATCTAATATTTCTTTTCTAAAAATGTAGTTTACTGTAGGACTATTAGTGAGAAGTGAGAAAATAAGTAAAATGAGGAGAGTTTTTATGCAAGATTACCTACCTGCTCAGCAGTCAAAGACTGAAGTTATTCTTCACATCATTAGAAATACTGCTTAAAATTTTGGGGCAGCTTACTGGAATCATAGGAAATAGGCCTGGAAAAAATCTCTCAAGTAATTATTTCAGCCTGTTATTATTATAAACAGTAATGGTGCATGTCTTCATGTTTCCTAGAGAGAAACATGTCCTTAACAAGCTTTCTGCTAAATTTATTAGAAGGTTGTTCCAACACTTTTAGGGGTAAAAGCCATCTTTTAATTTCTGATAAATTCTTGTTGCTCAAAGATAAATCTGGTCCTCATGCATATTATTCCAGTAAGTGCCTTGGTTTTCCCTGAAAAACAGTTCCTGTTATAAGCAAACAAATTTCTGAGTCTTCGACACACTCAAACAAATAAAGCCATACACAGCTGCATTATTATTTGAATTAGTAAATTTCATTCTTAAGACTTAATTTAATTAATTAATTATTCTTTTATTTCAAAGAGGGTACTTTTTGGTCTCTTTAGCTTCAAAAATTGTGAAATTATGTGTCTGAATTTAAGCTATTCACATAGTCTTTCTTTGCAGTCAGAAAATAAATGAGTGTATCTAAGGTGTTATTTATATGTGTTGGATTATGGCAAGAAGAATCTTCTGTGGAGGTGTTTATGTCTCTCCTCTGAATAAAAGCATGCTTATGACTACCTAAAATTTAGACAGCTCGCTTTTAGAAACCTAAGATAAAGGAACCCAAAGTATCACTGTCTTTCATTAGCGACACTACAGAAGTAAGTTCACTGGAACAAAAATATTAAATTTAAGAACTAATTGCATAGATTTGCACATTTCCATTCAAGCTACTATTTCAATCATTACTTTGTACTGTGGTTAGCTAGCCCTTAATGAACAGTTAAAATATTTGATGAGCAGTTTGGGTTTTTTTGAATTCTGCACAGATAATTTATAATCCAATGCTACAAATTATACACAGGAGACAACTAATTTTTTTTTTTTTTTAAAGGACTAAAACCAGAAGTTTATATCCCATTATTTCTTGGTATTTAGGTGCTAGAGTCCTTCCAATGTCTCCTACGATCTGTTATCCAAGGAGTCATAATTCCCGATTACTAAAAGCATATTGTCTAAATCATATATTTATAATTATAAAATCTTTTTAAAACTCTGCTATACCACTATGATTAATATCATATTAGTAATTAGAAAAAATAGTTTCTATCATATTAGAGATAGAGAGAGAAATAAAATGGCTACTAAACACAAACAAATTATTTATTACCATTGATATTACGGATTTTGTTTATCTGGACTTCTGTAAGGTCTTTGTCATGGCCCCGCACAACATTCTTCTCTCTAAATCGGAGAGATGTGGATTTGATGGGTGGACTGTTAAGTGAATAACAAATAGGTTAGATGGTCACATGGAGGGGGTGTTTGTCAACAGCTCTATGTCCAGATGTAGATCGGTGATAAGAGGTGTCCCTCAGGGATCCATACTGGGACCAGTGCTGTTTAATATTTTCGTCAATGACATAGACAGCGGTTCGAGTGAAGCCTCAGCAAGTTTGCAGATGACACCAAGCTGACTAGTGTGGTTCACATGCCCAAAGGACAGTATGCCATCCTGGACAAGCTTGAGAAGTGAGCTCGTGTGAACCTCATGAGGTTCAACAAGGGCAAATGCAAGGCCTTGCACCTGGGTCAGTATAAATACAGGCTGGGGGATGATATGATTGAGAGAAGCTCTGTGGTGAAGGACTTGGGGATACAGGTGGATGAAAAGCTGGACATGAGTCAGCAATGTATGCTCTCGCATCCCAGAAGGCCAGATATATCCTGGGCTGCACCAAAAGAAGCATAGCTGTTGAGGAATTTCTCATGGAGCATGGGCATGTGAGCAATCCAGCCTTTGCAGCTGAGGCCTGAGTTTGAAGGACGTTGGCCAATGCCACAGAAGAAGAAGAAGAATATTAATCGTAAACAACTCCTGGATACTGACCTAAGATATATGGGCTGAGCTATGTTGCAATTGTAGAGGCATGAAAAATGTGTGCTACCAATTAGAAATTGTCGTTAGGTACGTAATTTGCACAATGTAACCAATAGCAGAATATCTTATTGCATGATATGCCAAAGAGAATATAAAAGAGCGATGTTTTGCTAAATAAACGGCTTTCATTTGATCACATTGATCATGGCGTGATTGACCCGAGCTCCTGTACATAGCCAATAGGTCGAGGGAAGTGATTCTGCACCTCTACTCTGCTCACGCAAGATCTTACCTGGAGTACTGTATCCAGCTCTGGAGTTGTTAGTACAGGAAAGACATGGACCTTTTGAAGTTGTTCCAGAGGAGGACTGCAATGGTTTAAGTGTATAATGGGTTGGAACCCCTCTCCTATGAAGAAAGGTCAAGAAATCTTTTTAGCAGAGCCTGGTATGTCAGGACAAGGGGCAATGTTTTAAAGGGAGGGTAGATTTAGACTAGATATAAGGAAAAAATTTTATATGATGAGGGTGGTGAAACACTGGAACAGGTTGCCCAGAGAAGTAGTAGAAGCCTCATCCCTGGAAACACTCAAGGTCAGGTTGGACAGGGCTTTGAGCAACCTGATCTAGTTGAAGAGGGCCCTGCTTACTGCAGGGGAGTTGGACTAGATTACCTTTAAAGATCCCTTCCAACCCAAAACATTCTGTGATTCTATGATTGCTCCTTTGAGTGGTAGATAAAGCAAACAAACATTTCAATGTCTTTTAAAATCAGTAGTCAGAGAATTTGCCTCTTCATTCATGTTGCAGCCATTTAGCAGTAAACATCCTTACAGAAGTTTACATGTAAGGTCATAATGTAGATTTTTACATTCTTTACAGTATTTAGAAACTAAATATAAAGTAAATTGCAGGTGTGGGGCATTGTTGTTGTGTTTCTTTTGTTAGGTTATTGTGGAAGTTTTGTGGGGGGGTTGGAAGGTTGATATGTTTTCTGCAGGTTTGCTTTTCTTATTTTTCTGGCAGCTATTCCATGGTGTTCTGTCTTCAATTTTCTTAATGAGTTGGGTAGAGAAAGGAATAGGCACAGTATCCTTTTTTTTTTCTGGAGGTCAGCAGCCTCAGTTTTTCTTATAAGTCCATTTCAAACTGTCTAAAAATGTGTTTATATTCATTTCTAAATCTAATATCACACAGAATGATAAAAATACCTAGGGATCATGCAGTTCACATATTGCGGCTTCTCAGAAGTGCAAATTCTATGACAGTGCCACTAACACTGAACATGATTAATTATCCTGTACTGTGAAGTAAACTGGATTTTAATCCCTATTATGCAAAAAATTCACTAATGAAATTAAAGAACAATAAAGTGAAAAATTGTTGCTTTTTTTCTTAAAACCTGTCCTTCTAAAATAAGAAACTTTAGAGTATGGCTTGAGAAAAATTAATCTTTAAAGAAAACTATGAAAGATATTAATTACATGTGGTATGATAAAACATATTCTCACTACGAGCTATACTTATAAACAGAGTAATTTATTCCTGTGTTACAGGTAATATTCCCTTTTCCTATCACATTTTATGTGAAAGTTAGGTTTTTCTTTCTGTATTTTGTTGCATCTGATTGTCCTATGCCCTTTCATCCTTTTTTCATTTTTTCATATGCATCCTTTCACTGAGGCAAATATAACATCTTTTATAATGATAAGAGTGATTTATATTTATTAATATATTTTCAAAATAGTAATTAATAATGAGCTATGTTCTGGCTATGTAACAGGCAGACACACTACTGTTGACAGTAATCTAGGTTAATTAGGATCACAGTAATACAAGTTTTAAACTACTAGCTACTGCTCATGTAATTAAGAAATCTGACACATTCTACTGCAGGTGCTTTTCAACCTATTTTCTTAGCAGATCTATAGTGTAATGCTTATAGTTTCACACACTTCAATGAAGCACAGGTTACTGACACCATGACAGAGATAAGGAGCCATGCTGGCAACACAAATAAGGAGATGTCCAGTACCTCTGGTTTCAGAATGTAAGAATTTTAAAAACTGAGATTTACATTAAGGGGAAGATAGGAGCCCAAGATGGTATTGTAAAGATCTATATTTTTGTCCAATTTCAATCTTGTTTACAGAGTTACAGTGCCTATAGCAGCCTTCAACATAGGGACAAGAATGTATATACAGGATGAGGAGACAATGATATATCTGTGAGAAATGCTTGTGCACTGAACTCAGATGTTTCTGTTGATATATGTTAATATAATCAATAAGAAAGTAAATGCTGTAGAACTGAATGTAATTTATATTTCTTCTTACTCTTCATGCAGTTAAAATGCAGGTTATACTATAGTCAACAATTTGCTATCTGTTCCAAAGAAACTTTGTGTTTAAACAAAATCCTTGTTTTCCTTAGTCAGTAAGTGTAATGAACAGAAATAATGAACATATAATGAAAAGTAGGATTTTTAATGGATTTAAAAAAATATTTATAAAATTAATTTTAAGGAAATATGTCCTAAATATTTTGTGGATCCAAAAGTTGAGATAATTAAATGCACAAGACAGACTATGTTTATATAAAGTGTGAAATATTTTCAGTTACATTAGTCTTGATTATTTCAAGGTTTTTTGACATTCTATTCACTGTTTTCCCTCTTCAACATCCTTATTTAGTTGGGACAATTGCATGAAATCCAGAGAATAGAGACTACTAGACCATCAAGATACGGAAATTCTTAAAAATCTTGTTCAACACATCGCAAATCAGAAACAGGTTTTACATATCCAGTGGAAGATATTTTTATTCAAAAGTATTACAGTCCCCAAAACAACTCAGTGAAGAGCTACTAGGTGAGAAAGCGAGTAAAGGCTGACAATGAATGTGTTACTTGCATCTTAACCTGAGTGATAAGTGTAGTGAAGCACTTTGAAGGAAAGGAAAGGAAAGGAA
>VZZY01017471.1:0-169980 GCA_013400335.1 Eurystomus gularis
TATGGCTATATAAGGGGCGTTCTGTGTGTTGTGGTGGTGTTCTACATTCACAGTATCTGAAATACAGTGAGGTGTGTGGTGCAGCCCATAAAAATGGCACTTTTCTATTAGAAAACTGAGATTGTTATATGCCTTGGAGTGCTCTGAACTTCATGGGCATTGTTCACTTGCAAAAACTGACAAGGGTGTTATTTGTGCTAAGAAGATACAGAATTTACAGAAAGCAGGTGTTCCTCAAAAAACCTGGATTTTTTGGACACTTGCGTATCAAGTCAGGCAGAAACCACACAATTTAAAATAACTATTTTAAAAACAAAGGCTAAAATGGAGTGTTTTGTATATGTGTTAATGACTTGCTAATTTTGCCTAAAAAAAAAAAAAAACCCAAGAAAAAATGTTTTAAAAAGTAGTTGTGACGTGCTTTAATTTCAGGTAGATTTAAGAGTGCTAAAATCTGTTATTTTAACTTTGCTACATCAGTAAAGCTACTTAGAATTCTAGCAGCTTCAGTGCAATATCAGTAGTGAGTTTCTTGATTCTGATTTCCAAAGAAAATGAAAACAAATCTGATTTTCAGAAGTTTCTGATGTAATCAGAAAAACCCAGGTGTATTATTGCATTCTGTCTAATGCCCAGCGTGCGTCCACTCATTGAAGGTAGACTCAGAACTTGTGAAGAGTTGCAGGTGAAAAACTACATGTATAAATACATCAAAACTTTTGTAATTCTGTAAACAAATGAATCTCTCTTGTATTGCTCTGTTAGTTATGTCATTCACTGGCTGATTTTCCATTATCTCCCTATTTTCTCATCTTCTAAACAGTCGTAAGCAAAGGCCTGGGCTTTGGATACGTACAAACCTTTGGAATGAAGTGGGCTTTTACAGTTGGACAAAGGTGTTTTATAAAAGTCAAGGGTTGATTAAAAATACATGTTTTCAGTGGCTGGGGGCAAAGCAGAATTTGAATTGTGTATTTCCTGTAGAAGAATCATTTCAAAAGTGATGCGCTAGGTAAGGCCTGAAAGAATAATATACAGCTGAATGTTACTGGCTTTACGGGTGTCTGTACTCTCAAACTGTTTCTTGTTAGAGCCGTCCACCTTTGCCAAACTGTATCCCTTATCGAGATTGAGACTTAATAGAGCTTAATCTAAAATTAACAGATAGCAATGCTGATTAACATGAATATAATGTCTCTCTCTGGCTAATACATGCTTTTTGTAAAAAGGTAGCATTCCTTGCTCTAACTGAAAGATGGTGGAAAACTTGTTTGTCTGTATTAGGAAGTGTTGAAAAAACCAAAAAACATAAAAAAACCCAACACAAAACAAACAAAAAGACCCCCAACCAAACCCGAAACATTGTGGAATAGTGTTATTGTCTTCCTGTAGGTCAGGCCACATAATAGTGTCTAGGGGTGGAAAGAAAGATGCATGAAAAGGGGGAAAAATAAGTTTCTACTACTTTATTATTATTCAGTACTTTTTTTTACATATTTAAATACATTTCATTGGAACCTGCATTTGACTTTTAATAACTCTTTACAAATAAGAGTTGACACATGAAACAACCATGTGTGACAACTTCCATGTAGTCGTGTACCCTGTTGCATGTCACGTAGACCTTTTTACATTTAAGACAAAAATGCTGTCGTTACTAGTAATTTGCCGTTTCATTTTTGTTGTATGGACTTTGTCAGGATTTCTGTTGAAATTGTCAAGTTGAAACATTTTTTAATAGATCACAACAATGCATACATGCAGCACTACAAACACGAGCACTCAGTCAAGTTACTGTCTAGACAAGGACTGCTGCTTCAAATGAATCAGTTCTCTTAAACGTTTTAATCGTCATAAATATTCTATATTAAACATGGTGCTTATTTAGTCTTTTGTTTGTTTGTTTTTCATAAGTTTGGAATAAGTCATCTTGTATTTGGCACTGACTGAAAAATGTAATTTGACATTTTTAAAATTAAAACCGTCATGGTATTTAAAGATGAACTTAAGCTCTACTAATTCTATTAAACTGCAGGCTGCCAATGAGTTATAAAGTCTAATTAATCATTTTGTCAGCTTTGCCTTCTGAAGCTAGTCAATATAAATTTGAATAAATAGGAAGCTGTTGACCCAGGCACCTCTGGATGTTCTGAATAAAGATGTGCCAGTAGTAAAATACTCTGCTACCTATTTTGACTGCTCACAGTTTGCACGAATACGGCAGGGAATTGCTCAGTGCTAACGTACGAGCGTGGCGTTAAAGTCTTAATTTAAATTATTTATTTGTGGTGATAAATAAAGGAATAGGTGTTGGAATTTCTTACGTGTTTCATCTAGACATAGTGGTTTTGAGGATAAAAACTTTTTAGTCCAAGTTTGTCGCTGACACTGCAGTGTGACATGTCACATCAGGTTGCATCAATAGAGCCATGTTATGTAAAAGTAATGAAATGTGACTGATAGAACCCAAGATACTGTAACATACTGTAACATCATGTGTCAGCATTTCTTTAATGGAGCCTTTCAGGAATGCTTTTTGGTAAAATACCTTAAAAAATTAGTTACAAAAAGTGATGAGGAGATTGAAACCATCCGCACTCAGTTGCAGCAAGGAACACATGAAATAATCTAAATAAAAAAGTATTTCCAATCATTTCATAAGTTATATATCTGATTTGTAAAGTTACAACAATGAAGTATACACATTATTCCAGATAATTCTGTAACTGTCTTTTATGGAAATGATTCCCTGATCCTGCCCAAGAATAAAAATTTCCCTGTTTGATACGAGATTGATTTGTCATGCCCATGTCACGGGAAGGCCTCTCTGTCTAGTAGAAAAAAAATATATAACTATATTATACAATGGTTATAATATGATGATTATATTCTAATGATCTGGGAAACCTCATTTTCATTAAAAAAAAGCCATGTTCCTAGAAACAAAATGTTTATTTACTTTTGTAGAGGCCAGATTGCATCTTTTTCTTAATATCTCAGTAAGCTTTTGAACGTGAAAGCGGGATAGCGTGGTGTGAAGGATGCGACATATAAAACACCATTGCCACTGACATCCTTCTTCCGAGGATGAAAGACAGTGAACTGTTTGTCTTCAGCAGATTAACAGGGAAGGTTGTTTTTGTTTGTCTGACTGGTCAAGGACAATTTACAGTTCAGTTACTCTGAAGGAAGGACTTGTTGATTTGAGAGCACTCCTATTATAGCTCCAGGTAGAGGATGATAGATTTAGCCGTCATTGTGATAAACTGCAGCCCATACGCTTGCAATACACAAAATAAATAAAACACTAGTAGATCTGTTTGGTTCAGCTACTTAACAGCAAGCGCTGGCATGTAGGTGTAGGCTTCTTTAGTGAAGGTACCAAGGTTTTAAATGTTCGCTTTACTCCAAACAATGTATGGACTTGCTAAAAGGAAAAAACATACGCGAAAACCCCCCCACCATTCTCTCTAAAAATGACTTTTGAATCCCAGTAGGTCAGCAGTAAATTTTATACTGCCTACAAAATGCTGCTACTTTTTCTTTATGTAGTTAAACACTTTTTTCTCAATTGTTTTCTCAATTTTTTTCTTATCTTTGGATTTCTGAGTCTAGCGTTTTAAAAAACCTAGTTCATCCCTTGCCCGTGGGAGACTGTTCTCTATAGAATAACCTCTCTTGGAACAAGCAGTGACAAAGAGTCCACAAATTTTCTTATAGGTTTAATTGATCTGTGTGTTCAGTTGCTTATTATCTGGTTGACTATTACCCTTGATAGCCATTATCATTCCATTAGAGCAGTCTTGCCCATTTTTAATTGCTTTTCATGTCTTTTAAGATATACTCAATATATATAGCAACTCCTGCTTTATTTATGAATGGGAATTGTTTGCTATGCCACTAAGCTTTAACTAATAGGAATTTTCTGCTTTGAAATGATAAATTTTATTCTCTCTGTCTCGGTGACGTGAGATAAATCACTGCTAACAGTACTAATTCCACCATATTCCAGTCAGTTATGCAACTCTACAAATTTACATTTTAAATTAAAATTCATGTATTTAAGAACAACTATTAAAACTGTAGAAATAAATCAATAGGGAATTATATTTACCCTGCGCTTTCCTGCACATCTCATTCCACTTTCTCCTATGCAGGGAGGCTGCATAAGCTGATCTTGAGTTTTCCAATATGTTGTGGTGCAAGTAATGATCATACTAGTGTATATATTGTCCCCACATACCTGCAGATGTTTAATTCAATGAGATCAGGAACTGAAAATGGGCAAAAATTTATGTCCAAAACTGAAAATTCAACCTTCATTGTTCATTAAGACGTGGTGCTTAATAAACAGACTATCCAAGCAAGAACAAAGCGATGAAAGCAAGTGTTTGCTTGTATGTAAGACATGAATAATATGTGCTATAGAAAATGCCATCCGGGGAAAAGAGCAAAGCCACCTGACAGTTGTGAATCTGTAGTTTGCAGAGCTGAGTGCTGCCCAGAATAACCCAGTGTGTCTCTTTGTTCCGTCTGATGGTTAGATCAAGAATTTTCATACTCATATTTCATATATTCTCATCTTGCAGTTCAAGATGAGATCTAGATTGAGACGTCTTGGTTCAGTCTCAGTACCCTTTACTTCCAAAGTACAGTTACATGGTTTTCTGTTTTTCAAGATGGATTTTTTTAAACACTCAGATTTACAGAAATACTTCAGAAGTTGAAGATAGCACCTAAAACACTAGGTGAGTTTCCCTCTGACCGCACAGATCTTTTGTTGGTTTGGGTCTTTCAATAGTATTATTGTTACCTTTGAGATGTACTTTTATCTAAGTGCTGTGAAGTCACCTACTGATTTAGGAAACAATGGCTTTTTCAAGAAGGCCTTTGAAATATAGGGAACTGGGAATTCTACAGGAGGTACTTTGAACCACAAAAGGCCTGTGGAGCTCACCCCTTCTTCCCTCCAGAAAGGGGATGAGCAGAAAATGAATATTCCCCTTTATTCATACCTGAACCTCGACTAGAAGAGGTAACGTTATTAAAGGAAATGCTACAGAGTGATGGTGGATACTCCTTTCAGCAAGGATGGACTGTTGTTTCTCTGACATCACGCTTTGCTTAATACTGGTTTTTCAGTGGTGGTCACAAAATGCTATTTTATGAGTATTTTTCTTTGCTGTTGTGTGGACCCACACAGAAAAATACCGCTCACTTGTAGAAATAGTAACTATTTTAGGGAAAAAGAGGAAGGGATGATGTTGCAAGTAAATACTGTTGGTTACCTTGTCTTTTTTTAAAAGAAGCATTTATATATTGAAGAAGTCCAATTAAAAAAGCACTAAGTCTCTATACCATCAGTAATCGATAATCTGATAAAAATGTAACACTAGTAGGTAATAGTAGAGGAGGTGTAAATGTTATCAATAGAACTTCACTGCAGATAAGCTTGGTTCTAGGAGACCAACGTGTGGCAGTGGCTGTGGTTTCCGCAGAGGATTTTGATGCCCTATGTAATTTATTTAGTAGGTTACTTACAGGGAGGGAAATGAAGACCTAATATTGCAACAGTCTTTATCAGCTAATCACTACTTTGGAATCAATTTTGTGTGGCGAACACTCAGGAAGTTTTAATACCAACAAATGTAATATCGTCTTGGCTTTTTTTACATTGTTCTTCCTATTAGACATGTTGATTATTTTTAACCTCTTCCCTATTTTTTTACAACTATTTTTAAATGAATTTGTTTCATTTGAGTTCTTGAATGAGTTTTACTTACGCTCACAGTAATTTGTTGCACATGCACTTGCTATGTACAACAGTAATTACTGAAACTCCAATGAAAAAAATCAAACTACAAAACAATGAATAAAATGCATACTAAAGTAAGGTATTGAATTGTACAGGACTGCACAAGGCAACAAACTGAAAACTGCTGAAGAGTCCAATAAACAAGGTAGATGGTCTTTCTTGGAGATACTGAGTCTGCACAGCTCTGTGGAGAAATGGTCACAAGTTGCTTTGTATGAATGTGAAATGAGATCAAGTTTTAAGCTTGCAAGGACTTAAATACATTATTACTTATTTTTGTAAGAATAATAGAAGGCGGGAAAAAAAAAAAGGATAATTCAAAATGGGCTTATTCTTGCCTGCTCTCTTGCTCCTTATAGTAAGACTGCATGTTGAGGAGTTCTTACCTAAATTATACAGTTCACACTTCAACCACTGCCTATCAGACATCCTTACTGACTTTCTTGGTCAGTGTACACTAAGCTTTAAAAACAGCTTTGAAGAATACAAAGTAGGACTAGAAGAGGGCATTGCTCTCCAGTCTCTCAGCAGTTCAGCTGCCAAACATGTATTTAGGTGTCTGACTCCTAAAATAAAGGTTCTGACCAGTTCTGAGTGTCAATTCCAAAAATTTCGAGTCAATTTTTCTACTGTGAATTTTCTTTCATTTAATTGAGATGTCATCTCAAAATGAGGTGGTCTAAATACCATTTCAAAAGGAGGAATTTCTATATGCTTGAGAGTCATCCCTTAAAGTGTAACTCAACAGCAATCCCGTGTGTAGCTGGTGACAATTTAGAAGGCTTCCCACAGTTCAGCTGCCGTTCAGAGAACTGCTGTTGTATAGTGAGACGTTTTGGTTGCCCCTCCAGAAGCAAATCCTGTACGAATGATATGATTTGAGAATAAGGTGACTTGGCAACGCTGATGTGGTTTTAATGGAAGAATTAGCTAGAAATGCACATGCCGTACCGAGTGCATGAAGAGATTGTAAATGCAGTCTGGTTGTATATAATTTATTGCTTTTTCCTCTGTGATTAGAGAAAGCAAACAAGTCCATCTCTGCACTCAAGGAAATTAGGGAATCAATTTCATGGGAGAAACAATAACAAACAAACAGAAAGCCTCTACCTAGTCCAGGGATATTCGCATTTACAAAGTTGTGCATGCTAAGCAAAAAAGTTTCTTCTTGTTGTACCGTGATTTTTCATTTTGCGCTACAGGCTTTTAGGGTTATTAAATGTCTAGATTTCAAAGCGTATTTCATCAACCGAAGCAGTATACAGGAGCCAAATTCTGGGTTTTGATATGCGAGCATCACTCTCACTGATTTCATTACAAACTTTCCATCTGCATTCAAGAGAGCAATGTTTGCCTCTGGCGTGGTCTGTTGTGTAAGATGGAAGAGCCAGTGAAATCCTAAATGCTTCAAAATAATTTTAATGCACAGAGTTACTGAAAAACTCTTCCTAAGGAAAAAAAAAAAAAGATATTCGCTAACCAAGACAATCTATACACTTCAAGAAAGGGATCCAAAAGCCTCCCTAGGGCACAACATGTTCCAAATGAGACCTACAAATTGTAGAGGGGAAGTGGAACTGAAAGGAGGCTCCCACATCTGTGAAATGTATTTCTGCCATCCCTGGGTCAGCCATGACTAAGTTGTAGTGCACGTGCTGGAGTTAACAGTTCCAATCCCCTTCATCCAACAGCAGGGAAAACAGTCTGTAAACAAACGGTTGAATGAAATTAAGTTGTTGGAGTAAAGGAAGCAGAAGAAATCAGTTGTGAGTGATGGGGCATCATCTGACCTCTGCCTTGATTATTCCGATCCCTTCCCACCCTTGTGGTGATGGCAATCCCCAAATTATCCACAAACTCTCCCTCCCTTTGTCCACACCTTGAAATGCAGGGCTTAAAATGTATTTAGTGTTGCAGCTCAAGCTGTTTCAATGCTAATGAAGAAGACTTTGTGCTTTCTCAGGGCACTTTATTGTTTATACAGCACTGCAAGAGATGCAGCAATTGGCCTTTTCCAGAAGAGTGGCTGGTGGCTGATGCACAGCTTGTGATCTCCTGTAACCTGTGGATGACTTTCTCTGAGGAACACTTATCAGTCTGTCTACATAACCAATTCTATTTAGGTATAAAATCTTAGTCGCTTACTGAATTGCGAGGGAGGACTCGTGTGATTTTTCCCAGTTTTTCAGGATTTTAAATTAAAGAATCTCTTTCTGTACTACTTTCTATACTGCTCTACTTGTGAGCACCTCCCAGCTCTTTGTCATTTGCAGATGAAGTTAATTTTTTCTGTACTCCATCATAGTGTTGTGTTCTTTGTGCATGGCTTTTTTCAGACTAAAGGAAAATATATTGGCATATTTTGAAGAAAAATTATCAGAAAACATTCCATTTTTTTTTTCATACTTTGGGTTTTCCAAAGCACACTTAAAGAATATGAAGAGATGATAAAAGCAGTATGTGGTCATCTCTTTCAGTCTCCTTTACTGTTACAGTTTTCTCTGCAGTGACTGTCACAGGTTTGATAATATTTATTTGAAATTCTAATTACTTTGCAGCATAGCTATCAAGTGCAAAGAGAAGTAATTGCATTTGGGTCTGTGAGCTTGTCAGTTTGAAAATCGTGGTTAAAAAATCCGTAACCAACCGAAACAACAACAGTAAAAAAGAAAAACATACAAAACAAGGGGGAACTGGAGGACTTAAAAATAAATTGGCCAAAGGGCATCAGGACATAGCTGGATAAAGATCTTACTTCACCTAGTTTCATGCAAATGATCATAGAATCATTTTGGTTGGAGAAGACCTGTTAAGATCATGGAGTCCAGCCATCAACCCAGCACTGCCAGGTCACCACTAACCCCTGGCCCTCAGCACCACATCTCCACGGCTTGGAAACCCCTCCAGGGATGGGGACTCCACCACTGCCCTGCCCAGCCTGGCACAGCCCTTCACGGCCCTTTTGGGGAAGGATTTCTAATAAGTTTTCCTGATGGTGTTCTAGCATAATTCCTGAGTTGTCCAAAACGAGTAAGTTTGTACTACCAGCCAGTCTGGAATCGGATGACAGACAACAAAACTGAAATACAAGGAAAGTAGTTTTGCTACTTATCTATTTTCAGTTGCAAATAGAGAAAGGGAACAAAAAGTGTATTTTTACAAATAATTCATTTTTTGCAATAAAAATAACAGGGATTTTAAAATTGTCACACAACATCAGTTTACTAAGCAATGGTCTCTACTCTTCTGAAGGCAATTAATGCTACCTGTAAATTTTCAATGAAGAGTTTTGATCTAAGATGTAGAAGAGTGATTTTTCCCGATGAAATCATCACTTTAAATGTCTAAATCCCATAAACTGTTATTGCAAATAGTTAGAAGTAAATAGATGTTCCCATATTAACTTAAATTTTCATTTTTGTTCCTCAGAAATGAGGACTATATGACACTGGAATGACAACTTTCTTCTCAGTAGCTGAATTTTCCTTATAGCCCAAAATTTACAAATAATTTGTCTTTGGCTTTTTAGTAATTTCTAGCTTTGAAATTATGTTTTATCTCCACTAGGGAGCAGCAAATGACATAAAAATGTTCTCATTACTCAGTCTCTAATCCAACTGAAAGTAACAGTGTAGGAGCTGGATGAAGATTTCTTTCATTCAGTAAACTGGCAGATTTCAAATGCATTCACTTTTCTGTGTGCACAGCTATGATTTTCAAAAACTTCATAGTAGATGTATCTCTTTCTCTTTTTAGCTATGTTCCTTTTAATTCTTCCCAGATAAGGTGGCTTTCAGTGGATAAAATGGGTTTTCTTTCACGTTCAAGCTGCTGTACCAAGGGCTAATGATGGCCCTGAACACTTAAATTTGCCTCAAATGGAGCCTCAGTATGATTGCTCTTTTCCTATATTTTTAATTTTTAAATAGTATCTTTGTTATCAAAGCACCTTGAATTAAGAAATGTATTCATGTATTGTGAATATTTTACATTTCATGTTATATGTTATTCAGTTCATTATTCCACTAATTGTCCTTGCACCCTGAAGAAAATTAAGCTTAATTAGGGAATGCACTAAAAACAAATATATCACATTCATGATTTTTGGTCTGGATAAAGACTAAATACATGCAGATAATATAAGGAAAGTGCAAAAGCGCATAGACACAAAGAGAAAGAGCAAGTATCTGGGATGGTGCAGAGTTTCTTCTAGACTACTGGGCTAAAAATCAGGGAAAAAATTAAACATTTATATTTTTGTGGCTGGCAGCTGCTAAACTATGGAATCATTTTCCAATAAAATTGATGGATGGTCTTTTTTCAAGTCATTCAAGAGTGGACAAAGAAAGCTCTAAACAATGTACTGCAGAAAACAATCCTGCAGTGACAGCAAGAGAGGCTCCGTCACCGTATTTCTTGCTCTGATCTCTTCCTTCTTCTGTCACTTAACCGGAATATGGAAATGATAGATATTAATTTCTGGCCTGTGAGAAAGATGGGGGGGGTGATGGTCTTTGTTATGTTTGGGACTGTTGGAAGGTTTTGTGGATGCCTGAGAGACTCTTGGTACTGTATGGAGAAGTCTACCCTTGCTTTAGCCCACATGTAGTGAACACAGGACACTGAGAGCGCAGCGGTGATTGAGGAAGAGGTAACTTTTTAGAAGTAGCAATAACGTGTTCATATAACCAGCGCTCTTTTGTGCATGAAATGGTATTTTTGAAAGATAGAATTTTTCTGTCTTTTATCAAATAGATAAGAAAAAGAATACTTTGCAATAACTTTGGGAGCTGGTTCCTTTTAATTCTTTGTGGACTGGAAAAACACTGTGGAAGGCATGTTTTGCATATCAGCACTTCAAAGGTGACGTACCTAGTCCATGAGGCAGCACTGATGGCATATTTTGTCCTGTCTCTCTGGTACATTAGGCAGCCCTAAGGCAATTGAAGGGCCTGTTAGGATCTCATCCACCTAACCTTCCCCTTTACTGCTTCTTTCTCATGCCTGTCATACACGTAGGAAATTCAGATCATTTAAATTTTTCCACAGCAATTCAAAAATTTCCCTGTTCTACCCTTTTCTACCTAGCTTGTGCGTAACTACTTTAACTAGTGTCAATGCGTTTAAAATTGTTGAACATATGGCAAGAGATGTACATAGGTACATATTTTGTCTCTGAGTAACGTGCTGCCCACCAAAACGAAACCGATGGAGTAGTGAATACACACCCAGTTTTAGAAAGTGTGCAGAAAGGGATCATGGTTTGGAGGCTATCAGCTGAAGTCCACCGGGAAAATCTTAATCAGCTAGATTGAATCCAGCCCGTAGCATCATCTCCCTTAATGGCACAGCTCCTTTCAGCTTCAGCCTTAACAGCTGTGCCCTTTGCTCTCTTCTTCAGAAGAGCTGTACACAGCAGACGTGAACCCGCAAGTGATAACTTCACAGGTTTGGCTCTGTGAGAAGTATCATATGACGTACGTTTCCTCAGCTACCTCCACCTTGGAGTTTCTATGGCTCTTACGGAGAAGGAGAATGTGCTGCAGTTACTGCTTCAGCTATTGTGACAATTTGTTTACTTCTATATAGACTCGGGAAAGGGATAACTTAATGGAAAATGAGAGTATTGTGGATGAAAAAATAATAATTGTGAAGTTAAAAGTATTATCAGTTGATTCTTCCCTCTCCCAGAAGGAAAAACAGGCACTCAAATTTATCAGTTTTCATATGCCATGCATGAAAGTGATCGGGATAATTTACGTTCACACTTACTTTGATAGACAGTGAATAGACGGATAGTGAATTCAACTTTTTATCGCCAGCCATCTGTATCCAAAAGCAGGGGCATTAGGAGCGTGGCAAATGACTCTCTTCTGGGATGCAGCTATAGTGGAAAAGAAAGGTAAATACGTGGAAAATACCTGAAAGCTGACCATAACTTTGTGGATATATTAGGATTGCAAGGAACATAAACTATTGAATGCCATTGAATTATTTATGGAGTTTCAGGACATAAGATTTCTGTCATTCTGTTGACTGTGTTATAATTAGAATATCTCTGGCATCAACTTCAAGTTGCACACAAACCAAAAATAAATAAGATCAATCCTAAGATCATGATATTGAGTGGAAGAGCTAAAGTATGATGAGTTCATAATATATGAAAGGGGAAAAAAAAGGAAAAAAGCTTCAGCTGCTCTATTAAGACAGAATGCTGAAGGTGTTGGAATTTTTCACTGACACAATGGTACAGATTTCATACTATGTTTAAATATTTTATGCTTCTTCCTTGTAAATCTAACATGGACTCAGCAGTGACAATTCTGGATAAATTTACACGTTTGTCGGTGCCTCTGTGTAGCCTTCATACCTAAGCTGCTGACTCTGAATGTTACAAGCAATCTGTGTTTTCAGATGCATCTTCATCAACAGCAGTAATCTGTTGCGGTCTGTTGGATTCTGTAACTAAAGGTAGAATTTTGCCACAGCACACCTAGTAAAAGTATTCTTCCATTACTTTTTAAAATGGAGTTTCTGAGTTTCTTAAGTGTAGAAAATAATCTTGTAGAAAGTTTTGTCAATGCGTACCTCTGGCCTTGAGAATTTGAATGGATTTTTCATCCCTTTTAAGCAGTCATCAGTTTTCCTACAACTGTTCTCTGTGTTTTTCAGGATTACTTAGTGTCAGCAGGCTTCCATTCTTTTGATTTGCTTTCCTAAGTGGAACTTCTCGTAGAAATAAATTACTCTATAACTAATCCAGCTTGCATATTTTATCAGCATTCTTTCCATCATTTGTTTTCTTTGCATTTATTTTAATCTTGCCTGTTAGAAATAATATAGTGATTTAATGATTATCACGTGCAGCATTGCTTGTGCCACCGAAAGGTAATATCTGTCTGAATATGGAAGCAGGATGAGCCCCTTGTTTGGAGCGGTTGCTTTATGCTTCATTTTATCTAAGGCTGTTCCCTTAAAAAAAACAGAGTTTGAAAAAGAATTTGTGGTAGTCAGCAGTGAACCAAAGCTCAGTTCTTTGTTTGCACCATGTTATTTGTTATTGTTGTGTCATATTCTAAGAAATAGAAAGCATCGAGATGTTAAATGATGATTTTTTTTAGCAGTGCTTTCTTTTGCACCAGTTCCATTTAGAGACCCCAGTGACATGCATGCAGTGTGGTATGACCGTGCTGTGAGTGCTTACTTACACAAACTCGGTGTTTTTGTACCCATAACGAACATCTGGTGACAAGACGCTCAGAGCAACAACAACAAAAAAGAAAGGGGGGGGGGGGAGAAGAGGAGAAAGAGAAAGAGGCAGTAAAATCTTTTGCATGCCTGCTACTTTTATGGCTTAAAATATTTTTCCTTCAATCAGTGCATCTAGGGAAAGTTTTTTGATGTAACAATCAATTTTTAACAAGGAAAAAAGTCTGAACTCATAAATATTGTATGTATTAATTGTGAAGCTTAATGGAACATTTTGTGTTTCTGAACAACTCGTTTACATAATTAAAATCTCCTTTGATCTGTGAGTAAATGATTTAATCTTAATGCTCATTAGGCTAAATGGGTCTTCTATTCAATTGTATCAAGATGGTACGGAAAATTCTCAGACCTTTAGAAAATATTTGTTAGATGTTAGGTAAACACAGAAACCTATCTGTGAACAGATACCTTTTATCTCTACAAAAAGAACTGGAGTCTAAACCTAATTCAGATTAAAGCTTTTTATTTTTTCTTTTATCTGACATTTTGGTTTCAAGAGCAGTTCCCTGAAATATGTGCGTGTGTGAATTTATCTTCATTAACTACTTCACTACGAAAATGATCAGGTCCTTGAAAATAAACCATGAAAATAAAAGATGTAGGATGGGCACACCTCCAACTGCAGTACGAATTTGTGTAACTAGAGATCGCTAAAGGGAGACCGGTATTGTCTTGGGGGTCTCACTCAGAAATCCCTTGGGATGTGGCAAAGCTCAGTAACATCTGGGAAATATGCAACAAGATCTGAGTCTTTTTTAGGATTCATAGAAGAACGGTAATAACATGTCGAGATTTATCTGCCAGAGGTTACCACCTTTAAGTGTTCAAGATGGACAGGAATCTTTCTTCCAGTGCTTTCTCTCTAAAATGCTAAGAAAGCTCTTACTCGGTAGAAGGTGGTGCAAAGCTAGCATGTAACTTCAAGGAAAGTTGATGAGCTTGTCTAACAAACCCATTTCCTTATGTCCTAACCCAAACAAAGCAAGCTTACAAATTGGACATCAATACTATTTTTTTTTTCCTAAGAAATTCTAACCCAAATAATTTATTTTGAAAATAATCTTTTTTCATTATCCCATCTGTAATTTTTTTTTTAAGCCACTTTTCCATTCCCATGAGGAGCTTTTTTCTTTTTAAAAAGGTAAGAATTTTAATTAGCTCAGGTGGTGCGATAAACACTAACATCTGTGTCCCTTTATTAAAGGCTGTTCTCAGTCCCTTCCCTCGCTCAAGAACAAACGTGTAGCACAAAAATACTCCAGAGTCACCTTGCAGAGAACTTCAGTGACTCGTGTCCGTGGCCACTGCCACGCTGGGTCAGCCCAGCCTTTCTCTACAGCACTGGACCGTAGAGGATGTCTCGGAATATTGTAAAAAGCAAAGCAAGCGCACAGACACTCCTGCCTTTTCCCCTGAGACACTTCTAGCAATCTGCAGTTTAGGGACATCTTGAGCCAGAAGGTTGTATCCATATTTAATTTCTCTTGAAAGTGTTATCTTCCATGAAGTAATCCATGGAAGACATATTAATTGTGCTATTACACAGATGCAGAAGCAGTTAGGATGAAATACATGTTTGCACTCTAGATTTAAATATTGTTTGTTTAGTAGTTCCCATGCATAATTTGTTTTCTTTTCCTCTAGTATGGTTTGAGCTGCTGGATTTGTTTTATTTATTAAAGAAAAAATAAATTGTCAGAACTTCATTTGGAAGCTACGTTTACAACAGGGTAGTCTTAAATTATAGTTGCCTCTTTCTGAAGGTCACTCTGTATCAAGGTGAAATTTTGTTTTTATGATGCTAACACAGACTTGAAGAAAAAAGCAGAATCTCTTGGTTATAATATTCAGTTAACGGAACTGTTACTGAGCTGAGTTCTGCTTGACACTATTTAATTTGGATTATTTTATGCTGAAATTTTAGAAAATTCGCTATATTTTAATTCTAGAAAACATGACATATTATTTTAACCGGTATTATCTCATTGGAATTCTTTCATATTTGTAAAAAAATGTACTACAATTCAGTCTTATATACAAGCAAAATATCCATTGCTTCAGTGGAACCTCTACTTACGTAAATAACGAAGGCTCGGGTTTAAAGGTTAAAGTTTTTTCTGTAATCCAAACAAAAATTATCCCTCTGATATCAGTTTCAGTTGAAGGAAACATTTTGGCTGTGCTGAGCGTGGAGAATTTACAGAGCACAGTGCAAACATCCAAGGAAATGTATCTCTGTCCTCAGAAGGCTTGGTCTAATTATACGTGCAGAGTACGAAACATAAATTTGACGTGGTTTGTTTTGGCGTTGCGATGTTGACTCGTAACATTTTTGGAATTGCCGAAGGGATTTGGGCTCCTAAGTAGTCAGTTTACAAAAAAGCATCAGTGATCTGTATTGGTGGGCTGCAAGAGTCAGTACTGCTTCTTATCTGCCAGAACTTAATGCACATTTTAGCTATTACTTGCTCTTAAATCTGAACCAGACAAAGGTATTTTAATGTGGAAAATAAACATGAATGATTTTTTTTTTCCCTCTTTCATGTTTCCTTAGCTTGAATAAGCATTTCCTCTCTTGCTCTTTTTAGCTGCTGATAATAATGTGAAAAAACGGCATAAACATCCCTTAAATCATTGTGTGAACTATTGGGTGGATTTCTCATTTCAGCAATATAAATACAAAAGTAACCACAAAGTGGGGATGAAGTACACTTCTCCCAAGTTACTACCTATGATTTATATGCATGAGTTCATAATAAGATAATATGATAAGCATTTAGCTTTGGGAACAAAACTAAAGAATTTAAACTGTTAGACTGATAAAGTTGGAAAAAGGCTGTTCAGCAATATTCTGTTCAGTTCTTAATTTCTGTGTAAATAAGCCATGTAGAGAGGGTTTTTAGAATTATTTTTATTGGTCAGAGGATTATGAAATATCGGGGTGATGACATGTTTTTGAATAAGACATTGGACTTTAGGTTTCCTTTTCGTATGTGTGTGTTGTGCAATCTCTTATTTCAAATGCCAAGTTACAGCGCATCTTCCATAAAACAAGAGTAATATGATTGCTTTAAAAATATTACAGAACGAGCACAAACATTTACAATCAGCCTGTTGAAGCATCTTCATGCACTTTAATCATGAAAAGATGATTCTTGAGTGTATTTGTGCTGAAATCTTAAAGCCAATTTGAAATGTGCTTAAGATCTTAAATGGATAAATAAGTTGTGAATTTTACTAATGCTGTATTAATGCAGTAGCCGTTCTCACTTCTAAAGAATTTTTTCAAATATTCCTTTCATTAGTCTCAACGAAAAATTGTCCATGGCTTAAAATTCTATGTACTTTGTACAAATATTCTGAGTGACGTTCCATTCAGTGCCCACTGCATAGATGGAAAGTTCATGGAGCACAGGTCAAAGAAGGGTGTGTTGTCTTGGAAACATTTTGATGTATTTTCAGTGCAAATATACCAGCCTGAACCAAAGTCAGTTAGTATATTTGTAAAGAATTTTAAGTATTTTCACTTGCATTGATTTTTAGTTACCTAGATTCTTTGAAGAGCCCTACTACATGATGGATGGTTGTCAGAATAATGGCTTGCTTTATTGAAAATCATATGAAAGATATGCATGCATGTTACCTCTGTACACCAGATGTCGGATTTGATTCCTTACACAGACAAAGAACAAATAAGAAATTTTCAGTTCTGAACTACTGTCTGTTAACCAGCCCTTAGAGACATAAGTAGTTGGTTTTTTTTTTTTTTAAAGAGTATGTGCAAATTATTACAGTTTCAGCGGCAAAAGAGAAGACAACTAGAGAAAATCATCCAGTCTTGTAAAATAGATGAATATTTCTGCATTTCAAAAAAAGGAATAGGTAATAATGGTCAAATATGACTTGGCATAAAAGAAGAGGTAGAAGTTAAGGAGCTGAGCTGCTTCAAAGGATGTAGTCAGAGTGCCGTGTATGTAGAATTCAGGATCAAAGATGCTCGTGGCCAAATTAGAAGAATTCTTGCAACGAAACACTTTCTGAAACACTGGGGCTAAACTGTTTTGCCCAGGGAAAATATTTTTATAGGAGAATATGAGCAAATAATAATTTTTCTGCTATTTTATAAGCAGTCATGTGAATACTTGATCTTTGGAGGCCCAAGGCCAGGGTTTTTCCCTGAAGACCAGAAAAACAAAGTGGCCCTTTATGTAAGAGCACTGGTTCATTCAAGAGAAACTAAATATCATAGGGTATGGCAAGTTGGCTGGTAGTCACAGCAAAAATAATGAAAGTAGCAGTGAGATGACTTTTATCTGCCTTCATAATCAGTAAAGTAACTGGTAAATATTAGAGGAGGCATGTTTTAACTTGCTGCTCATCATTCCTCAAACGTGTTGGAGAGCTGACAAGCTCTTACCTCAGTAGACCTATGTAAGGTATCTGCTATAGTCCTGCTAGGTCACCTGGTATCCAGAGAAAACCTTTAAATGGACTCCTGAAGTCATGCAGATCCTTAAATATTCCGAGGCTATCTGCTTTCCTGCTTGCATCCTATGAGGTCTATCCTTTCATCAGTCCATTCATCCCTCATTTTCCTTTAATCGCTTTTAGAAGCTTACCTTGGCAAGATTTTTTAAAGGGTCTTTTTAATAGTATTGTAAGGTTTCTAACTCTCACTTCAGAATAAAAAAAAATCCTAATAGCATTCTGAAGTAATTTGATGGCTCCTAGTCCATTAAAATTAGCAATCAGACCGCGCTGGTACACGGCATTGTCGGCCAGCTTTTTGTCTCTGGTAAACAGCTCAGTAACTGGGATTTCATGGTTCAGAGTAAGTCCCAGATTTTACTTAGCCATTTTGAGGCTGATATTTCTTCCTTTGGTTATAAAGCTTTGTGAAAGTAAAGTGTGGCATTAGAGGGAAAAAATCGAAACTAAATGAAATCAAATTTCCTAAGACTGCAGAGTCAGGTGTCAAGCCCTGACTCAAATGCAGGAGGTCCTGACTCCCAGCTTTGTGGTGAAACCACAGGCTGCCTCAGGAGCCAATTTTTCATCATAAACCATGTTTAGAAGTTGTTGGAAGTGCAGACTACAATTTTACAATCGTCAAAACTTTCTCTGTGCGCTTATATTTCGAAGCTGATAAAATAGGTACATGAAGGTTTTCTTTGATGATTTCATGAGCTGCATTTCAGTCTAGAGACTGTAGTATCTGTATAGGTTTATTATGGAAAAGAATACTTTTTCTTTGCTTTTTTTGTTGGCATAATACTATAGCAAGATGGCATTTCTGAAGCTCTTTAAACATCCGTGTATTAGAATTTCAAAGTCTCAGGTCTTTCGCAAAATACCAAGTCTTTTGTCTTTTTCAAAATACCAAGGACACCAAGAAAAAATTGAATGTAATGTTTTTCCTGAACTGGAATTGCATATTTTTCTAAAGCATAGCACGCTATTAAATGAACTTGCAATATTTGGGAGTTATTATGATAAAATATGGACAATTTCAGATAAATTACTGACACGGCAACAACTGGTACACTGAATTTCAGATTACTTTTGACTATACAACTATTTTTAATCCATAAAGGCAGGGATTATGACGGATAAATAGCTTTAGTTGACACTGTATCATCACAGGTTTCTCCCATTACCTCTTCTAATAATTCAGTCTTTTAGAAATGACAGCTCAGACTACATATACATATACATGCCTATCATTCAACTTGACCAGCAAGGTTCATTTCTCACATATGGATGAGAAGGCAGGAATTAGACTACAAAATCTAGGAAACGTTTTACTAATACGAGAACCTTGTAAAAGTAGCTGTCTGGTACAAGTAGCAGTGACAATTCACAAACTAGAGAATGGGCGATAATTTTCCATAAATGAATGGGAATATGCTGAGGAAGACTAGACTAGGCTGAGAGAAGACTAGATGTTGTGCAGGATTTGTAGCAAAATTTTTTGGTAGTAGTGGATGTGGTTTTAAAATGTGACAGATCAAGGGTATAATGATGAAATGTTTTGGGTTTTATGAAACTAATGCATTTGTAATCACTTGCCTTTTTAAAAAAATTTAGTCATGGCAACACAGCTTCTTTTTCAAGCGAGTTTGCAAGGGGATAGTCTGCTGTTGGTCCATGGTGTAGGGCGAGAATCCTGGAACCATCTTCAGAATATGCAACCAAATGTTTGTGCAGGCTGTATCTGTCGCAGCGGTCAAAAGCCGGTGCGGTTTGTGATGACAAAGGAAGCCTTTCCCTTTGATAGTGGAATACCTGCTCTGTAGCCCAATCGATGCGTTCCACACAGGCACTTTGTGTAACATAGCTGTCAGCGGTGGCAGACAGATGAATCACCTTGACACTTCCACTTTACTACAGCACCTAAATCAAATGCATCTGTAAGGGTAGGCTATAAACTATGCGTCATCTCCTTGGGAGAGATGGAGAGTGAGTGATGCAGATGACACTGACATTTCCTTCATAAGAAAAAGTAACCCAGGTAGGCAATGTTTAAACCACCACGTGGATGAGACTTTGCTGAAGTTTTGTTCTGGATTGCTCCCAGGACTCTGAAATAGCTGTACTTCTCCAGAAGCTCCATCAGCCAGATCTGCTTCCTCTCTTTTGACTTTAGTGATTAAATCAGACTTCGTTATAATGGCTAATCTGTAAATTAATTCAATTCAATACCTACCATTTTACTTAAATCAGAAAAAGGAGCAAAGGGGAAGAACATCAATATTTTAACAGGCGTAGAGCACAGAAATTTCATAAATAAATGACCCATTGGTACCTAACAAATCCCCAAAGACTGTATGCTGTTGTACAGCTTTACAATTTAAATAATTGACTAAAAGAGCATTCCTAAAATAAAACAACCTTGCTTGGAGGATTCCAGAAGCAGAGATTGAATAAAAATACAATTTGACTACAAGCCACTTAATTTAGAAAGCAGTCAGGCTTCACAGACTCATTGAATCCTAGTCTAGGTTTATAGACTAAGATTATGTCTGTGTAAATTAATAAAGTACAGGATGTATTTCTTTTAGCTGTGAAGTATTTTAATGTTAGGATCTCTATGGGAGAATGTTTAAATCAAATATGTGTTTAACTTTTTAAAGAACTGCTTTAAAGCTGAGAAAGTTGTCTCATCTGAAACAAAAATATTTTGTCACTTGGAGTTCCACTGATTCTGTTTGGGAGAATCTTTTTACAGGAAACCAGATAGACTACAATTTTCTTTTTAATTCATATTAGCCAGTGGAGAGTCACTTCTTTTGTACTTGTCAAATGATTGAAAGAAACTCATTACTATTTACCGAGATTCACAGGAGCCTCTACATGATAAAGAAACACCTTTCAAAACAGAAAATTTGAAGCTCTTCACTTGTGACAAAGGTATTTACAGATATTCTGTAGGAAATCGAAACTTTTAAAGAAATGAAGTTTTCTACCTTTCTTTCATTAGAATTCTCCAGGCTGTAATTCTTTGTCTAATGTTTTATCCCCAGAACAACAGAACCACTTAAGCAAAACAAGAAAATATCATTGTCTTTAACAAAGTAGACCTAGGAAATTTCGAGTCTGTATCAGAAAACTTTAAAAGCCCACAGTTCATCCCGCAGTGGGAACAACGCTCTGTGATAGCTCATGAGAAAATGTGGTATGTTCATGGTAAATCTGTTTGAAAACCAGAGAAGACTGGAACCACAATGAATTTTCCTGGACTCTACAATTTGCCTCCATTATCAAAGGCATTTAGCTACGGGGAATAATACACTGAAAAATCAGTATAGCGCTCAAAATATTGAACAGATTGTTGTACCAATTCTTATTATGTGCCGTAGCATTTTTCACCTCCTAGTAAGGGTCCGAGAAAGAAGTTGTCATAGTAGTTTACATAAAGAGAGTATACTTGCTCTGAAAACGGGCAGAGGTACAGCTTCAAGGTCTTGTATCGATTTAAAGGTTTGGCAGTTCTCGGTAATGGCCACTACGGAGGTGTGCGCAGTTCAGTGCTGGGTCTTGGCACGTTCATCACATCACAACGCCTCTGGGTCCTGGTTTGTGTTTAACCAGCAAACCACGACACACAGACAAGAAAAGGACTGAGAATAAGCCCGCAGCCAAGGTGAGGGACAGCGAGTGGGGTGGGGTGGGGGTTAGGTGGCCTTATTTTATCTCTCCATTGATTAAGTCTTTTCATCAATGTTATTGACCTAGCAGTAGGTATAGTTTCTTTTTACCATACGGTCTCTTTATAGTTCTTTGAGGTCACATGAAGAAGAAAAATCAGCTTTGCAGGTGCATGTTATTAGACACACAAAGCACTTGTTAACAGAAAATATGAGATAGCTCACATTTATCAAAATTATCCCTGACATTTCCTTTTGCTCAGCTGAAAACAATATCTAAGCTCCCAGAGCAACACGTAATGTGTGAGGGGGAAGAAAAAAAACAACTGCGCTTTCTTTTTTTTTGAAAAAAAAAAAATAAAGGGCACCCGAAGGAATATGTGGTGAATAAGCGATGTTTGTGGTCAACACCAGGGCTGTCCAATGAGCCATCTTTTTATAAGTGTTTATTGTAATGAAGTGGATTTTAAAATTTTCTATCTATATTTCCAATCTATTGATAACTAGGGACTCTGATACCTCTGAAAACATGAAAATTGTAATCCTGGACGATCCTGAAAGCTCCTGTTCTATTATTCACAGAGTAGACATCATGCCATAGGCAAGGCAAATACCAACTTTACCATTATTCTCCCATCTGTGAGTATCAGCCTTGTGGCGAAAAAAGCCTAATTTTAGGTATGAACAATCCAACTTCAGTCAATTAGCGGTCCATGTACTAAAACTGGAAATAGAGGTGCATTTTAGTGACAGTTACGGTGATCATTTTGTCTGTTAATTAGTTACTGAAATTCAGTCTGAAAGAGAATTTTTTTTTCTCCCTTGACTGCTATTGTGATGCTAATAAGTATCTGTATGTACTTTGTGTGTTAATCATATGCTGTCACTACAAAATTTAACTTGGATAGCTCATTCTCAGAATCGCACATATCAATAAATAAAATATAGTACCTAAAAGAAAAGAAGTTTTGATTGCAGAGAAAAAGAGAATACGAGCTTTAAAAAGGAGTCATTTAGTAATTGCATGATGTATTAAGGCTAATAAATCTGCTTAATTGTCACATTTGCCTTAAATTAATAATTTATATCAACATTTGGTGTGGGCAGATATGATGAATATTTTAATGTTCTGATAATCCTGGAAAGTGGCACTTTGAACATTTCAAAAAACAATTAATTACAAGTCTTCTCTGTTTTTACACGTTTCTGGTAGTAACTGAATAAACACAGGTGAGAACATTTCACGAAACCAATAGGCAGCACAGAGCTTAAATCCAGTAAAACTCTTTGAGTATATTCTTTGCTGTAATAAGGAAGATGAGTTGATAATATGACAGGTTGTGTCTGTTGCTATGGCGAAGTAACTCAAACATCTGATCATGTCATCAACACAAACTGTTAATCTGGAGAACTTTACCACCTGTAGGCTTCAGGCTTCCTGGTGACCCAGGTCCATGGTGCTGGAGGAAAGCTGCTCCATCTGACACCAAAAACGGGTTTTTTAAGGCTGGTTGAATTCCCTACGTTCCTTCAGCTGTAGCGGTGCCCCCCGTTACCCCTAAATCTCTTTGCGTTCTCTTCCCATCTCATGCTCTCACCACAAACATGGTGCAGGTACGTTGTGTGTGTGTGTGTTTACATATCATTTAACATAAAGGAAATGCAATACTTTAAAAATAGTAATTTGTTTATCACAGGTTTACTTGAAACCTGTTTTGAATGATCTGTACGTTACTGCGCTTCCTTCGTGCTGGCCTACAGAAACTCATGGCTCTTCTGCTAAATGGCCTGACTCTTCTCCTGCTGTTCCCCTCCTCCTCCACCTCACTTTACATCTTAATGGTGTACATCTGTTACTGGACAGATTGCACAAGATGAACATAAGGCACTCTTTTCCAGGGTCAGCTAAATTGCCAAGCTAGGTCCACTTAGGCTATTGAAATGTATGTTCAAAATTCCAGAAATTCTACTAATGACAGATATCTCTGTCATGTTATGCTGCATAATAATTATACTTATGCAGAGCTGTATGAGGTCAGAATAAAAACATTGTTTGAGCATCAGCTATATATTTGTTTGCATTAATAACATGTTGTAATAATATCAAAGTTGTTTTTTTTTCCTTGTGATCTCAAAAATGGAGTTTTTGAAATTTTCATATTCAAATTTACTTTGCTTTAGAATAACAAATATGAAGTTTGGGAACAGTAGTTTTGTTTGGGGAATATATGGTTTAAAGTGTTCCTCTAAAACGCTCTGGCCGTGTTTAAAAAGTCAGAGGATAGTAACAATTAAGAAAAGGTACAAAAAAACTTGGGGTACGTCTGGCCTGTGTTGCTGTTCTTTGTATCCAAGTGTTCTCTAGGATTTTACTTTTATTTTTATTTTCTTTTTATTGTGGGATGAGCGTATAGTAGCAAGGCAGTGATTCGTCTCGATTCTGTACTCTTTGGAGTCGGACAAGGAACTGTCGCAACACATGGCTTTCAAATGAGTTGATTGTAGACATATTGTCTGTCAGTCAAAACTACAATATTGTAATTAGAGCAGGCCCTGTCTCTCCATACGTGCTTCAGATGGCAATGAAATAACCCCAGAAGTGAGTTATGTGGATGCTACAGTTCACTACATGGTAGTATGCTGCAGTGTCATTCAAAGCTTACCTCCTACTGTACTGTAAATGTGAACCAATTCCCAGTCGGATTTGCTGAAAAAAATCATATATTTTCTGTCATTCTTGGAAAAACTTTCATGTTTTTGAAAGCTGAAAAGTCACAGGTATAATATTCCTCAGTAACAATTGATGTCCCTATGTTTCTCCAGCCTGAGATGCTGGAGAAAGCAAAGCCCTCTCTATTTGTCTCTGGATCCTGCGACTGACTTAGTAGGTCGCTCTACATTAAATGGGGTTTGTTACTGGTGCTGGTGAAAAGCTGATTTTTGTCCTATAGTTGCTAGAAGTCCATGGGCATAAAGCTTTCACAGATCTATGCCAAAGAAGAGCCAATGGCGAGGGAGATTCAGAATCGGTTCCAGATTCTGCCTGAATCTGGGTCCTGTGACGAGGGTGATGGAAGGAAGATGTTTAAATTAAATAAGGGTAGCTTACTTGAATAATTAGTACTTGACAATAGAACGTGAGGTTAAAACAGTAGCGTTACACAAGTCCAGCTGATGCTAGTGATGTCCTAGTTCATTTGCAGAAAAAGGCTTAGGGTGGATGAATATTTGCTGGATTTTTTATTCATGTTGTAAAGAGCCAGCGGGGAGCCAAGGAGTTCCAAAAAAAAAAAAGCGCACAAAATAAAATAAAAGCACAAGCTTGAGAAATGGCAATAGATTTTTTAAAAAGAAGAGACACAGAAGGAGGAGACTTGAGTTACAGCTTCCACTGTCACCTTACTGGGACGCGTTAACTTCTTCAGGTCTGTGAGGAGCTCGAGTGCACGTCATGGCCGCAGTGAGTGGCATCAGCCTTTTGTTTTTTAGTGATTTACCGGAAAGTTATTTGAAAAGTAGCGCCATATGGAATGATGCTCTATTTGAAATTCTCAAAGTAAGAATTCAGTCTCCTGTAAATGCTGAGTCTGTCAGGGATTTCTCAAGTGATGTGCAGCATAGAAAATATCCACTTTTGTTTTCCTAGTCTTGTGTTTCTACAAATCAGCCCTGGATTTACTGGTGAAGGACATAAAGGAGCAGGGAGGTACCATGAGAGAAAGGCTGTCTCGTTCTTTGTTGGCACAGCTAGCCGTTTACAGCGTTCCTCCAACGCAACTCCACCCCATCTGACCAGGGCTCCCCACCCCCGCAAGTCAAAGCATTGTTAATAGATTTATTTTTTTTTTTTAATCCCTATAGCATGCTTATGCTTCAATAGTACCAGTTTCTGCATCTCTACTATTAAGAACATCTCTACTATTAAGAACATCTCTATTATAAAGAACTGAAACCTTAATTTAATACCTCTGTAGTAAAATCCCTTTTCCTCTGTTTCCTAGGGCAGAGTTAGCGCAAGGGCTCCATCAAACACTGCAAGGGAAAGAAAATTCTCTTTTTTTTTTTTCATAAATGAAGGCAGTAGTTTCAAAGGGGGGTTTTAGGATGTCAGTAAATTGTTTTTCGGATATTTTTGAGAACAGAAAAGCACTTAAGGTCTTTGTGGTTTCATTTTAATATACTGATTAAAGTTAAGATTGTAAGTTTTTCTTCACCTGATAATTGACTTGGAGATCCAGCTTCTCATAACTATCTTTGTGAGAAAGAATCCTCAGCCATTTTTAGTCATTAGTAATGCCTGAGTAGGGGTTCTTCAGCCCTGCACTTATAAAATAGATGTCATCTCTGGTACTCTGAAAGTATGTTTGAAATCAGAAAATAAAGCTGCCAGTGTGTTGTGGTGGTGAAGTGGGTGGCGGATGGTGATGAGAAAATCTCCATCCTAGCAAAAGCCCAAGTTTTTTCTGTATTTGCTTTTTATAGATACCTGCCTGTATACTTTAATGTATTTAGCTATCCCGAAATGTGATTTTACTCTAAAGACTCGAACACTGTCTCCCAAGCCTAGCTCAGTGTGTGTCTGTGTCCGCAGCAAACAGCACCTGCTGCCGAATTGCTTATTAATTTCCGATCCCTGCGGTAATTTACTCTTGAAGCGATAAGGACCAGCTCTGGCCATTATCAGCTATCCCAGTGTTCCAGCCTCACGGAGGACAAAGTTTCAGTGCCTACCAGCACAGTCAGGGGAGGTCAGAAATCGAGCAGACACTGCCACCAATACCACAACGGCCGCTACTCTTTGCAAGGGCATTTTCTGCTTCTTTTCAGCATTGCCAAATAACTGTTTGTAATTCTCTCCCTCCGTAATACACTTCAGAAGGCCACCCACTAACTCTGCTTTTAAATTTGTTCCTAACTTTTTTTTTTTGTTTTTTTTCCATTTGATAAACATTGATTTGTTGTCTTGTTTCTCATGGAGCTTGAAATTAGCACTGGTAATACCACTGCAGTGCAGGGAATGCTTATATGTACACCTTGGTGGTGCGACCCCGTTACCACCCAGGGACAGCGTTCATTATTTTATTACTAATGCTGAGGGTAGAAATTGAGATGGGGAAAAGATCCTTATGAATGTCTTCGAAGTAAGAGTTCGGTCATCAATTATGTAATTAATATAGGATATTTGTATTTTTCTCTCCTAAATTCACGGTTGGCTTAAGAGTTTCTGGCTTGCTTGAAATCCTTTCTTTATCTGTCCATTAATTCTTGTTCATGATTGAAATGCGGGGGTGCTTCTCAATCTCTCTGTAGAAATTAGCGTAACCTTGCTTCGATTTTGAAGTTGACAAGAATTTAACTATTTTTTTTTCAAGTATCTTTTTTTTTTTTTCTTGTGCAGCTATTTTTTTCAACTCTCTCCAACTGGGCTTTATGTGATGGTTTTAGACATAACAGCTTAAGTTAGAGTTGCCTTTCTTCAAAGATTTGAAAATGTGCACAGATCCTGATCAACATAAATTAGCATGGCTATGCCTTCTGTTATCAGTTATTTCAACTATATGAAACAATCTGTTTCTGTTTTAATATAAAATAAGATGGTGTACACGTTTACAATACATATCACCACCAGACATAAGCAGGAATACCTGTTGAAGGGCCCTGTGAGTAAAGACAGCCTGTTAAGGATCTTTTTATGCATGAGAGGACCGTCCATATATTCACTGTGTTTGCAGGAATGCATGTTACTGGTTTGGAATACAAAACAATGTTCCTGCATTGTGACAGAGCCTTTTTATTTTCTCCTCTTCTTTTTTTTTTTTCTTTTTCACTGGTGGAAAAAGGTTGAAGTGGTGATACCATGTCATTATAATCCTCAGGAATTTTGACAATAATTCAAGGGGTTCGCGATAAGGCTTACAGGGGAATCAACACAAATGAAAAGGCAGCAGCCAAGAAGTATGTGCATGGCTACATTGGTATTCTCTGTCCCTTTTCTTTATAGAAGTCTTGGGAAAGGAGGTTGCTGCCACTATTATTAATCTTTATCTTGTGTTGGCACTTAGCTATCAGAACGCCTCTGACATTTGATGGGGTCTGGAACAAATTCTTTTGTTGTAATAGAATTTTTATGTCTCTGACTAGTCAAGGAAAGAAAGAAGGCATTTTGTGAGCACCGAGTAAATATAAAACAGAACTTTTATTTTTCTCCAAACTTTATTTTGCTTTTATTTTTCCTTTATAGCTAAAGGATGTCAGCAGCTCAGAGCATACCTTTCCATCAATATTCTTCACTCATCGTTTGAAATCCTTACTTCTACCCGTGATGCACAGTTGTTACTCCGTGAGGTGATGTGTCACTGCTCACTGACTGTTTAACAACTTCAGTGTTAAGAACTGAGGTATAGAAGCAGCTGTGCTTTCTTAAGATACCCCAAGATGTGTAAACTATACAAATTATAATACTATTGAACGCTTATGCATAATGCCTGCACTTAGTATATGTAGTCTTGCCTGGTTGCTGCCTGAAGAACTACGACGGGTCACAGATGGTCACAGCCATGGGAAATAATATTGATAAAATGCAAGGCATGGGGAGCAGAACGTGTGTCTGTGCGTGTTGGTCATTGATGTGCTTTTATAATTCGTAGTATTGGCTGGGGAATCCCTTCTAAATGTGCTCTGTCTCTTGCCCCCTCTTCTGCCGCCATGAAGCCAAGGTGCCCACAGGGAGCACACACAAGGCTTCCTGCTCTCCATGAGACTGTGCCAGCACAGGTGGGAAACAAGGATGTGGGAACAGAGGGACTGTGTTCATTTGCTTCTCCTTTTTCAAACCCACGTGTACTTAAACTCAAAGGAAAGCACCCTGAGGGCTTCACAATAACAGTGCAAGACTGGGAGAATGATGGACAAGTACAGATAGCTACGAGATGAAATGGAAAATGTAGGTCCTGTTTTTGTTGGAGTACTTTTAGCCTTGTGAGGGCAAAGAGGTACGAGTATGGTGGGCACAAGCTTCTGAAAATTAGGCTTTGCATGTGCAAAGTGTGCAAAAAAAAAATGTGTGCAAAACACACAGTTTCTCTCCCCTGGATCATCTGCTTTGCACTCTTCAGACACAGCGCGTCTCTCTTCACTGAGGAGGTTGTTTTTCAACAATAGACTTAAACAGTCTGTTACAGGGTCTTCTAAGGCAGATGTATATAATGATTTAAGGAATGAGTTATGGCACTGCAGAATGAGCTGGAATAGTGGGGGGAAGCAAGAATCCAGATGTGCTGCTCCACCAGCCTGTGCTAATGATGGAGCAAACCCCATTCAGCTCTCTCCCCAAGACCAGTCTGTAAATGGGCCCATTTCTGACACGTGCTAGGAAAATGCAGCGTGGAAATCATTGGTTAAGCCAAAGGGAGTAGCGGTTTGTTGGGAAAATAGGACTGAAAAACTGCTGCAGTTACTGGTAGAGTAAGGAAGGGTGGTAGAAGTGAAGGTAGAACGTAACTGTATTGTGAGTAGAACAGCATCCTTTCCAGAGCCATAAAGATTATTGCTGCTATAATTTGAGTCAGGGGATGGATTCTGAAACAGAAAGCAGTATGTATGGATTTGTATGCTTGCACGTTTCTCTCTAAGTGTAAGAGATGATGTTGATTGTTTGTTGAGTTTTAAAAAAAATTTCCATATAGGAGAACTGTTGAGACATGATACGACCTGCGCTCTGATGGTAAATGAGTGCACAGAATGATCTTTGTGTTTAATTTTTTTTCCTACTTCATTTATTTTTATACCAGGCCCCAGTGGAGGCACCTGGAATATTACAGTTAAAGGCAGCCACAAAAATTTGATTATGTTTAACAAATCATTGCTATTGCAGTAACAAGGTAAATTGGCTCCATAGACATAATTTTCCTAACATTTAGAAAATCTGTTGATAGAGCAAAACACAAAAGAATAATCTGCAAGGTCTGTAATTTTGATACTTTATAGTAGCTGAGGTATGTGAATAGATAAATTATCTTCTGAGACATCAAAGACAGAGGTATTTGTGAGTGGGTAGTGGCTTGGGAAAGAGGAAAGTGATTAGTGGAGTGCTACAGGAGATCAGTATTAGGACCAATTTTGTTCATTTTATAAACCAATGGTCTGGAAAAAAGAAAAGACCATGCAGTGAAGGGATAGCACGCGCTTTGGTTTCTGAGTTGCAGGGGAGTGGCAGGCCATGAAAAACGAGAGGTCAGGCAGCCAAATTCAGAAAGATATATACAAGATGTACAGACAGATAAGCAGCTATCGTGTTAGTTAAGAGCATGGAAATTGTGTGGAAAGACACTAAGGAAAAGCAAGGAGATAAGGATGCACAAAAGGCTTGGCAGGAGGATGTTGTGTTGCTAGGCAGTGTGGGTCAAGGGAAATATTTAAAGTAATTCCAGTAATTTTTAGTGTGTATTATTTCTTTTGTTTTAATTTCACTTGTTCGGTGAGGAAGCCAGTTGTTTAAAATCGCATGGGTTTAAAAGCCTCTGTAAAAAGTAGATTGAAATACTTTCCTAAAATACGGTATCTTCAACTTTAAGGCCAATTTCCATAGACAGAGCCTGGGAAAATGGAGAAGGAATCCATAAACAGATGGGATTGTAATATTGCTGGAGTCACCAGCCAGAATTAATACAATAGCCGGAGCTCTATTCTGTTGAACTAACTGTTGAAGCAACTAGATATTTCGGATTTGTTGAGTCACTGAGAAGTGAGTATTTTCTTGTAATTGCCCAAACAATGGTAAAACTGTTTCCCTGCCCAAGCCTGCTTGACTGTGGGGCACAATTTCTTTTCCATGCCCTCCAACAAAAGTTAAACTCAACCAGCACGTTATTTTTGCAAGGCTACGTGCAAGCAGGGGAAAGTTAAGGATCTGTTAATGCTGGTAGGAAAAAAAGCAAAGCAGCCTGTGGTGTTCACTTTAGAATCATGAAAAAACTTCAGCTGGATCTTGTAACGTTACTCGCGAAGAGTCCCTGCCAAGTGTTTGCAGAATGGAAATGGTTTCATAAGGAATGTTGCATTTTCACTTTAGGGACTAGCAACTTTCAGTTATTATCTTGTTGAACAGTTTATACGATATACCACATATAAATGATAGTTACACGTAACAGAGTTGTATACTTACAGGTATATTTACACTTTTTGTAGATTACTATTGGTTAATAATTAAGGAAATGTAAGAGGATTGTAGTTGTGATATTCGAAGGCAATACACTCAATTTCTTCTCTGTTTATTCACCAAGCAGTGTATTTAGATGTTGTGGAGCTAACCTAGTACCATAGACTTTATTTACAATACTAAACAAGTCGCACGTAACATCTTAGCAATAATTAGAAGGAAGATCCTTAGTAGTTACGTCAGCTGTCGTCTGGTCTGAAATCATGGGACCGTGAAGATAAGATCACTTTACACAAGAGCCAGGAAGGAAGGGACAGCTCTAAAGGCCATCTGTGATGTAAATACTGAAACGTGGATAAGTGTCCTGGAGAATAAGTCTTTGTGGAGATTATACGGAGAGCAGAAGTAGAAGCGCGGTCTGTCGGGGAGCAAAAAAAGATGAGGTCAGCCAGAATCGCCTCCGCGTAGCTGACAGATTGCNCCGGCCGGGCAGGGCCGTGCGGAGCCGCGGGGCCTGCCGCCTGCTTCCCCGTCACCCTCCCAGAGCCCCTGCGTCCCGTGTGGCAACGCGGCCAGGAGCGGCGTGCGGCGGAGTGCTTGCCGCCTGCACACGGTGCCCGCCTGCCTGCGCCCCTCACCGCCCCTCCCATCCGCGCCTCGTTTCCTCGGGGCAAATGGTGTATTGAGTGAAAGAGAAAGTACTCCCCGACAACTAATCCAATTTAGTGTTCATTTTGAAATTTCAGCCCTCCGTTTACAAAAGGGCTTAAGGAGGTTCCAGTAGCCGAAGCGTGTTTACTTTTCACGTGGATGTCGGAAAAATGGCAATTGCCAAAAGAGGCAAGATGCCTCTCTGGTGCCTGTTTCAATTAACGAACAGCCCCATCGTTACAGAAACATTAAACTCAGAACATTTCTCCACGGAAATAACATCATCTACCAGCTACCGCTACAATTTTTTGCTTTAATCTATGCAGGAGTTTATTATGACTGAAATTTAATTTAAAAAATAAGCCAAGTGCCCTAATAAGCAACCATCACACTACTTGTTGAGATAAAAGTGACGCAGTCTGAAATAGGGACAGTTTATACAGAAATCTCCTCCTGACACTTAAGTAGTCTGAACAATTACTCCATGTTTTTCCATTTTTGTAAGTTTTTCCCCCAAAGCCTTCATTTTTGTTTAGAAAGAAGTGTTCATCTTGGGTAGCTAATGAGGGAGGGGCAATTTGCTCTTATTAAGCTATTACTAGCACGGAGTCACTTCCATTTACTCTTGCCTTTGATTTGTTTTCTAATGTGTTTAACATTTGCTTCATTTGTTCAAAATGCTTATTTCAACACAGACCTTTTTTTAAAATTTATAAACTTGAGGTATATATTAATGCCTGGAAAGACTGCAGTCTGATCCTTGTCATAGGAAAACTGAAACACAAAAATTAATCTCATGCTTTAGAGAATATTGGAAATTTGAGCATGAGAATTACTGCTTACTCAGTTGTCTTAATTGCTTTTTAAATCAGCATAAAGAAAAAATGCCTTAATAATTAACATAGTTAAGGTTTTTAGGAAATGAGAAAATTATTAGTTCAGACTTATTTTCTATGGCACGTCTCTCACAGTGAATAAACAAGAATCCACAGAACAACACAGGAATAAATGAAGTTACAATAGTCTGTGAGTTAGAATGTGCCAGTGTTCAAAGCCTCCACAATTTACTTAAAGAGTGCTGTTGAATATTGACTGGTAATGGAGAGCGCGTCTTCTTGCAGGTTAGAATGTCGTGATGATTCATTTCATCTTTCTCCAAATGATGGTGCGGTTTGGTTTTGGTGATATCTGGCTTCTGAGACCAATAAATGCCTTTCCAGTGGATGGATGTTTTATGTGAGACTGTGTGTTCTCCTTGTGTTGTAGAAATCTGGAGTTATGTACTATTACCAAAGAAAAACAGAAAAGTGTATATTTTCCAAAGAGGCATGTAAAAGTTTGTAATTGTTTTCATCTTTTTTTATATTTCTTCTTCACCTTTTCAGTGCTGTAAACTGTCATGGCCTTCTTTCAGCAAAGGTTGAAGGGATCTGATTCATTTTTAAAGTGTTTTATTTCTTATTTCCTATCGGAGCAGGCAATCAAATGGGGCTGGTTTAGGAATATTTTTCCCAGTGGCATTTGTTGCTGTTGGACTCCCCCTGAGGTGAGTGGACTTGAGGAATTGAAGAATGAGGTCCTGGTCCTGTATGACTGAAGGCAAAGAGAATCCGGTTTATTGGGATTTTGTGTATGAGTGGATTCAGCAGGCATCTCCTGAAGGAGAAAGCTTAGGCTATAAAATGTCTCTAACTGAAATACATAGGATCACAGATGCATAATGGTTGGAAAGGACCACCAGGATCATCAAGTCCAACCTTCATCCTAACATCTCTCTAGCCACTAGACCACAGCCTCTTAAAAACGTGTCTTAAAAATATAATTTTGTGCAGGTATTTCTCGACTTGACCAACACATGGCATCTTTAATGTCTGCTTTTGAAAGATGGGCACTTTAAGCTCACTCCCGTGAGTAGGGCTTTGGGAGTGTGAAGCAACCTTCTGCGAGTTTCAGACACAGAGATGCTTTTCCATGCCAGTCATTGCATAGTTTGTGCAATGCTAGAAGAGAAAATAATTAATATCAAATTCCTGGGGTTTTTATGAAAGGAGAACCCCTTGTACTAGACTGTAGGCAAACTTTGTTGCAGAAGATTTTTCTGAATAGATTACAATACGCATTGTGAAACTCCTGCGGAAAAAAGGAATTGTCCCTGAGCGATGTCTGCTTTATAAGTCATGATCTGCTGATGCAAGTATTTTGGCTGAGTTGTGCTTGAACTCATATTTACCCTTTTTGTTGCCTTTACTGTTGTCACGTTTTCTCTGCTGACATTAAGGATGTGCTATGCAGACTGTTGTGATAATTCTACTCTAGGCCTTTTCTTTTCTCCAGCCACCTTTCCCGTGGCTGTCATGCCTGGTCTTGCTGTATAGCCAGAGTCTGCCCATCAGCCTGCTGATGGAGTACTGGAGACTGCTCGGGAACTGGACCAGGATCCTCTTTCTAGACTTCTTGATCCAAAGTCATGTTCGTCACCATTTCTTGAAAATATTTAGTAGCTGAAGGTTGCTGTAAATTACAGCAGTGGAAGATAGATGTGCGGGATCTCATCTGTCATGCCTCTGTTCCCACTATGCTTCTCCTTCTCCCTCCCCCTAAATATGGAAGCTCCAGTAATGTCAGCGTTGTGCCAGCGGACAGTACCCTTACAAGAAAGGAACACTTTTTTGGCCATTTTAGGTCCCCACTGAAGTTCCAAGCACTTGTGGCAAGCTTGGAGAGGCAAAAATCCATGGCCAATTTGAGAGGGTGACCTTGGGTTTCCTTTTGACACAACAATCTTATTTTTTTCTCAGATATTTCCTTTTTAAGATGAGGAAGAAAAAAAAAGCTGTTTACCTGTATGTTCAAATTCTGTTAAAAGGAACGTGTCATATTGGGGGTCAGTGATTCAAGCATAGAAATTCTTTGAGAGAAAAATGTTCTGGGGTTAATAAATACCTGAGTAGATCTCTTTATAATGGATTATCCATGGCAGTATATGAGGTATGAAAGTGTCAGGATTTCACTGCCATTCACAGCTTTTGAGTTAGATGTATTTGCATTTATTATTTGAGTAACTTGAGGTGTCTTGTATGGGAGTAACAAGACAAATGTAATTTGACCCACTTGTTCCAATCATAAGACATAAAGACATAAATATGTCTTCTGATTTAGCTAGTTCAGGTTTTGCTCAGCCTTAGTATGTGCAATGTGTTTTAATTGCTGTCATCACTAACTTGCAGATGAATTATTTTATTTGTCCTTGTGAAATAAAGCAGGAAAGAGCATGCTGACAAATAAAACCTGTGAGCTAAAGCCGTACGGTACCCGTGTACGCGTGTAACCTGGCAAGGTGCGTGGGCTGTATTTCACTGGTGTCTTATGAAACATTGGCCAAAACACAACAGTTAGTGATTTCAAGAAAAATCCCACCAATCTGCGTGGCCCTGCTCTCATACCCGGCTTGAGATACCCGGAGCTACGTCCTACTTGTCGTATATTTGCAGCCCTGCAGATACAAACTAAAATAGGATTGCAAGATGTGGAAATCTAGCTCGGTTTAAAATCAATTAGCAGCTGCTTTCTCAGTCTTTGCTACTTCCCTTTTCCCTATTCTAAATCATAATTTGTGTACTATGAGGCCGACACTGGTAAGAATCCTGGTTTAGACATCTTTATTAACTAGGAAATGCTATTGATTGTGTTTTTCTTTAAAATGTCTAGCCCTCTGCGTTCAGGTTTCTCATTGACAATGAGATGTATATACTCTGCAGCGTTGCAACGTAAGAGCTTGGCAAAACTGTGGTTTGGTAACTCTTGCAAGAACTGTAGAAAATTAAATGTTTATTACAGAGCGAGGCAATACTATTATTCATATTGTAGTCACATGAGGCAATGCAATCTTCTGATTTTTATGGAGTCTAAAAATAACTCATCCCCAGTGCAGAAAAATATGTGAAAATATACAGTCTATCCCTTAAATCCACAGCATTAAGTTAAATTAATAGAAGAACTTGTTCAGTACGTGATTGAATCCATGAGGGATATAGTGTGATGCTGTATATTTGCCTAAAAGCTCACTCTGACAGCAAAAACAATGTACCACAGTATGTTTCTTTCTTATCTAATGGAAAGAATAACACACAGAGGCTCAATTCTTGTAATGAAAACCCCCACATTAATTTTATTTTTTGATGTGTCATTGTAATTCAAGAGATGTTTTTAATCTCAGGATTGCTAGGGCACAATAAACCATTTAAAAAGTATTTGGCAAAGATCCCTGTGCTTAGCAACGGCTCCTTTCATTTAAAACTGTTTTTTGAACCAAGCTATTCAAAGCTTTGTTCCACTTATTAAAATAAAGTATCTTACTTCAAACAAGTATTTCAGAGAATATAATCAAGAGGACAGCATTCAGATACAATGCACAGAAAACATAAAAGGTAGCAGCATGAAAAACTCAAATATTTGTGTATGTTTCCTTGTTTTTCATTAGGAAAAACTATATGAAAATATACTGAAGGTTTTGGTTTAATTTGTGCCATTATAGGGTCTTTAATACTCCATGTCTTGCCGTGTTCTGAAATTCATTAATAGATGTAAAGTAAAATTAGCTGTGAAGTATTTCAGTGAATGAGATACTGCATTAAAGTGCATTTTCTAGTCATCTGGGTGATATAAAACAGCAACAGAGAAGCTAAATATAGAATAATGTCTATTAATTTTTGCTGCTGGCTTTGTACTCTTACGTGAACTACAGTGTTAATACATTGCACAGCGTAACCGTGGAAGCTCCGCTTTCCAGTGAGGTACGCCGATGCAGCTTCCGCTTCCGTATGGAAGTTTACACGGACAGTTTTTCAGATTTTCCTGGATACAGTTTTCTCTTTGTTTTAGCTCTGCCTTAATTTTGTTTGCTTCTTGTAGCAAAAGCATTGCCAAGATAATAATGGCTCCAGTAACGATGCAAATGCAGTTTCCCTTCATAAGTGAATGCATATGGCTCATTCTTCAGTGGTTCCCGTTTCACCTGCGTACCTCAGGGAATAAGGAAGGATGCGTGCTGCAAGCATCCTCCTCTGTGAAGAGGATCCAAAGTGGACTTTTATAGGATGCCAGGTGCTTTTTAGTAGGTCCTGAGAGTCCTCAGTTATCTCTGAAGTTAAAAGAGGTTGAGGTAGAGAGGGCTGAGCATAAAGAATAATTCTGGTTCGCAGAAGATTTTGCTATTTTTGAGTTCTGTTATGTTTAGAAATGAAAACCCCAGACTTGAAAATTCTCTGTCAAGAGAAGGTCCTGGATCTGTAGCTCTGTCTCTGATCTTCTTCCTCAGGCTGTGGTTCCTAAGGTTACAAACATGGCCAACAAACCTTCTACCCTGCCACGTGGGTTCACGGGAAACTATCTTGACCATCCCAGATGCAACTGATAAAATGTTCACGGTCCACCAGAGGTTTGGGGATAAATACCTTTGAATAATGCTGCGCTTGTACAGATCATGCTGTATAACTTTTTTTCAGGATGGCTGTGACTGTAACATCAGTGCAATTTTTAATCTCGCATTGTGTGGGCAGAAAAATGGTTATTTCCAAGATGTTAGAAAGCTAATATATTCTGTTAAGTTTTTGTATCTTGCATAGATATAGCTTCTTTCTTTTTTTTTTTTTCCTTTTAATTTTACAAACCAAGTTGGGAGCCTTGACATTTATTGGGCCCCCATATTTTTCATTTATATTCTCTCTAGTCTTCACCATCTGTTATGACAGTAAATAAGTTTCAAATAAGCCATATCTTCCTCAGCATGAGTTGCTTTTTCTGCAAAAAAAAAAATTAAAGTTGCAGTTGGATGTGATATTTGAAGTCACAGCTTGTCTTCAAATATTTAGTAGCGTATTCCTGTGCCAAGGGATATCAATCTGCCATTTGCCTTGCTTACAGTATAATAAAGATTATCCATTCCCTTCTTTCATAGGTATGTCAAGGCTTTTAATTACTATAGTTCAGGAGGCAGCTCTTTCCACAGGCTTTTTCCATTTTGCTTTGGCTTCATGTGGTTCCTTCTTACCTTTTTTCACGTTAAATTCCCAAAGGAGGATGGAGTGTCTGCCTTTGGTGGATGAACTGTGATCTTCCCTTACAAGCAAATTCCTTGGCTATCACGAGACGCTGCAGTTGCACATTTCATTAGTGGTTGGTGGCTCTTTCAGATATTGGTACCCAACCTTAAGAAGTTTGGTAGAGAAGGTTTTTTTGTCCTTATACTATATATAGGGATGATGGTAAATTTAAGGATCCATATATAGATTGGGGTTTTTTTAATCTTTGTTTTTATCTTTATTTTCCACCATGGAAGTACACTCCAGCGAGAAGGGGTGTGACTCGGAAGCTGGCTTTGTACAGGCATGCCACTTTGCTTTCAGATCTTTCCAGATTTGAATATCCCCTTGATTATGAATACTGTGTCACGTGGAGGCGTTTTTGTTGTCCTTTGAGGACAGTGGTGTAAAATCGCAAGTGGTTGTTATTGCTTGTCTAGTAAACTGCAACAAATGCTTCCTTGAATCTTTCCCAAGGTAGCTCCTTTAACGAGGAAATGCCCCAAACTGACAGTATTGCAAGAACAGTAAATGTTACTGATTTTTGTGGACTGGATTTTTTAGATTCTTTTAAACTATGCAACAGGTAGTCTCTAGCCCATGCGCTTCCCAGACGTGTTAGCAGGTATCCTGTGACAAATCAATATTCATAACTGCTCCTTCTCCCTTCTCTCCATGACATCTAATACTACGTGGTTCCAACCATCCTCATGCCAAAGCCTCTTTTTTCACATCCTCCCTTGATACTTCGAAAGGCTGTAAATACATATACTAGGCAAAATTTAAAATCTGCTTCTTTCATCAGTACCAATTGGTACTTTCCAAATGGCATCAAAGAGGATAATTGTGATTGAGCATCAGCTTTGCGAAAGAAAAGGAGTCAAGGTTGACTGCAGCGTGATTTATGTGAAAAGACTCCAGCAACTTCTGCAGTAGCTGCAACATTCATTACGCAAAGGTGCTTTTGAGTAAAGAAAGAGGTTTTATAACATTAAAATGAAGTCTGTGTTATAGTCAAAACTGATGCACAATTAAGATTAACCCTTTTGTTTGTAAGAGGATTTCACTATCGTTTTGATATTCATAAGCTTCTTACTGTAACAATAAAGCTTGTATTTTTATGCATGCAATTGTTTTTCCCTTTCACCTGCAAATAGAGTAATTGCACTTTTATATGATTTTCCGGTATTAGATTAATTTTATAGTATGTTCTGAAATTTCATTCTATTTCAGCATCAATCTTTGTTTTCTTTTTATTACAGAATTATACTTACAAATAACATCATTTCATAACAATAAACATAAAAATATAATGCAATATAGCAGTTACAGGTTTATGGAGTAAACATTTCATTTGAAAGAAAATTCTACTGGCTTATGCTATTATTTCACAGAAGTGGCAAGGTCAGAAACTCTGAGGGTTAATGACAAAGCCATTTATATCCTAAGATGGGGGGACAGTTACTCAAGGGTCAGTGAGTACACTTGTGAGAAAACATAGAAAGAGGGTATCTTGTCTACAGTTTGTGGTTTTTGGGGGAAGTGGTCTTGGATAAGACACTGATTTTCAATTTAGAGTTAGTATACTAACTCTAGAGTTAGGGTAAATTGTGTCGAAGCCAAATGATATTCCACAAAATTCAATTTCTTTCACCTTCCGTTGCTGAGTGCCAGGCATTGCAAAAGAGAGTTAAAAATCTCCCCCCGCTACTTTTGCAGAATAAGCACTCTTCTAGATAGCATAGAAAGAGGACACATATGAAGCCAGATGATTAGTGCACAGCAGGAGCTGTTTAAGACCAATATTTTTTTCCTTAGAAAAAGAATTAGGAGAATTTTCAAAGGTGCAGAATGAAATTTGTGAAAAAGCGTGAAAAGAAGAAATAGACAGTGATCAGGAGATTCATAGGGGATTTGCCACGGGGATGGCTTTTACCGTGGATGAGGACATCTGTGTGAGCTCCTGATCACTTACCGAATACTCTGCTCATTTAATACTGATTTCCTTACCTTAACACACTACCGGACCAGGGTCTTTCCACAGCTTTCTTTTTTCAGCAGTAGTAACATTAAATTAGAAATATCTTGGAATTATTTCAATGCCGAAAGGAGGCTTTGCAATTCGAAAAATGTTTTGGACTAAGAGGGCCATTTTCTTGTAGTCAAATTTTTGGGTCACTTTTCAATGTAAAAATGCACTTAAATTTTATGCTAAAGAACTTTTTAGAATGATACAGTCTCGAATCCTAAAGGAGGAGTTTTGTCTCATAGTAAAACAAATGTTGAAAAGTCAAGACGCTGTTTTGAAGACCATTAAACGTCTCTGCTCTTGTTTTCCCATGTGGAGTGGCTTGACCTGAGGTCTCTGCCACATCCTGTAGATATGTCTCTCTAATGCTCAGTTATTACAGCGCTTCAATTTTCCTAAGACAGCATTTAAAATTTTGAAGACCTTTCTTTAGAACTGCTTGCAAGTCAGAGCCTTCCAAGACTTTAACAACTTTTCTTCATTTTTTAAAGTCATATACACTGAAGAAATGGTATATGAAACAAAACGTGCTTCACACTGGTTTTGCAAAGTAATGTTAGTTGACTCTTATTTCCTTATTACAAGTATTAACAGTTAATGTCCTTAATCATGTACCACAGAATGAATCTGACTGTAATTCCCAGCTCCACTTCTCATTTCCTCTTCCTTTCCAGGCAATATATGTTGATTGTCAAGTTTTCAGTACTTTGTCCCTTTTCAGTCCTCTAAGATACCGTTACATGCCCTGAGATTCTGTGAACAGTTACCCAGCCGGCACATGGTCCTGGTAATTTGAAAAGGTCTGCCTCAAGGAGTGCTTTCTTACCTGCCATTTTCCTATTCTAGGCAGAGATTTCACCTCTCCCTTGTGAATATTTGTGATAGTCACCTACATGGTTGGCCTGCGTGTGAGGGTAGGCACACGTGTTGAAAACTTTAGTCTTGCCCATTGTCGTTTGTTAAAAATGCTATTGAATATTTAGCTGCTGAACCACATTTTTCCTACTGCTGGTGTGCTTACAGCATGATTTCTTGTTTTTTTTTGCTTTAATAACTTTAATGTTTCCTGCTACTTGCATCTGTGTCCTTCTGAGACTAATCCCATGTTAGTCTTTGACACATTCCCGTAGCCATCTGACCCCGTTTCCACTTTCTGTGTGCTTCTCTCTTCTATGTGAGGCCAGTGAGTAATTCAGTGAGTGAATTCATCATTTTATCTGCCTGCTTAAAATCCATGGATTTTATTTGCTGGTTTTCTCGTCTTTCTTTTTTAGGGGTCTGAACTGTCTGCTGTCATTCAGGTTGCCTTGTACCCTCCCATTCTCAGTAAGATTCTCCCTACAAACAGTAACAGCATTTTTTTTGTAGCTATCTCCCTCAGTTGCAAAAGCTGTCATGATGCTTTCTAAGCGTTTTCAGGCCAATTTGTGTTTTATATCTTCTACCACGCATCCAGGTATTTAAAATGCCTGTTTTGGCAAACTCATTTTTAGTGGTTCTACCAGTGTCTCACAAAAAGAAGCCTCATCTACCTCATTGTCTTGATCTGGTATTCTGTAGTAGATAGTCATCATGATAAATGTGTATGTTCTTTATCGTTGTATGTAATCTTGCTCTTTGCGTTGCTGATCTTGAAGCAAATATATAAAGTGGTGTCTTCTAACGTAGAAAAATGATGCAAGAGAAGAGGCCGGTTCGGGCAAAACTCTAGAGTGCTATCCTTCAAAGTCGAGCTCTTGGAGGCTTAATTCAGCTGAAGGAGCAGAGAGGGCAACCTTATAATATTTGCCCTTTGAAATGCTATCTTTCAGAGGTGACCTTTAAGCTAACTTGGGAGTCTGACAACCTGGGTCCTCAGCGCAAGATCCTTTTCACTGTCAGCCTCTCACAGTTGATGTCTTCTCTACCTTTGTTCAAAATAGTATCTCCTTCCCATTTCACCTGCCTTGCTTCATAACTCTCTCCTAACTCATGCTGTCATTCAAGTCAGATAGAGTTACTGGACTGTTCCCTTTCTCTTCCAGAGACTTGAGTTTATAATTCTGTTGTGTTCTTTACAGACCTTATTCCTTCTAGGTCAAATATTCTTCTCTTCAGTAACAAAACCATTCAAGAACATGGTAGTACTGTGGGAAGGTTTGTACTCCCACAGCACTGCATGCTCCTTTTGGAACTCAAGCAAACATTAACTGTGAAGTTAATCAGAAAAGAGCTCAAACACTCTCCTGGCCTGGCAGGAGTAAAATAAGAGTGTGACAGCGTACAAAATTAGGGGGAAATTATATTAAATCATATGGATGGTTTCCAAGAACAGAAGAGTCCACATGACTACCAAATCAGGCATTGCCATCTTTAGCCATGACCATTGTCTAGGTTTGCTCATGCTTGTCCAGGCTGCGACTAATGCAGGTGTTTCTAACAGCAGCTTTTCGGAATTCACACATCCGTTCACGTAGCTTTTGGAGTTCTGAACTGAAGTTACGTGTTTTAATAAACGAGCTACAAAACTTAGAAGGCGGTTTCATATGAATGTAGTTGAAAATTCAGTGAGAGTTTTTGTAATAGAGCAGATCTGTATTATGATTTTCAGGAGTGACTTTTTTTTTCTTTAAAAACGTTGAAAACAATTCTGGGTTTGGTTCGTCACAGTCAAATCCACGCTGTTCCTAAGGGCTAAACTCCTCACATCCTGCTTAAGCCCTGCAGACACTTCCATAGCGCATCAGATGTGCACGCTGTAGATGAGATGGGGCGGTCTAGGGCACGGTGCTCGTCCCCGCAGCTCTGGCAACCTGCCTGCCAAGGCCCTTCTAGCGCTCTGTTTTCCTTGATTCATCTGCACTGTGCAAAAGCCGTGACCCGAGATGTGTCCCTGGTCCGTGGGAGCTTGTACATCTTTATCAACAAGACAGTCGTGGAAGGGAAGGCCTAAAAAGCCCTGTGGGATTTTCAGCTTTGACTTCTGCATTTTTCCTCTGCGTTACTACGGCCTGTCAGCACTTTGTTCCTGATGAGTCGGGCAGCTGACAGAATACTGCTGCTATCTCAAGGTTTCTCCATACTGTTCTGTACTGTATTGTTCTTGCCTTGTCGGCGTATTTGTTTTCTATCTCTACAATTGTTTGTTTGGTTGAATTCGATACGTTTGTTTTTCTAGATGACAGCAAAACTGGTGTTTTGGTGTACTTGCATATTACTCCATCAATCACTGGAAGAGGACATTGACACAGTGTTAGGGGTTTTTTAAGTAAAACCAGGCTGGGTTTATTATTTCGGTATGTACTATTTTCCACTATTCCCGTTGGACTGGAAAAATTGAGATTTCATAGGTCTAATCTTCTCATCTAATGTTATGAGCTAAAGCTAAGTAGTGTTTGTTGGAAAACAAGAAGTTCATTTTGTGCTCAGCTCGTTCTTCTGCTTGGCATGGATGTGACTGTGCATGAATTGAAACTGGGGCTTTTTTTCACTGTATGACTCCAGTTCTGTTTAGGCGATTGCTAGTTAACTATATTTTAAAGATTATTTTTTAATAAGAAGGTAGGTAAATATTTTACTTAGTAACTATAGATGAAATAGCGTGAAGTGATACAAATAAGAGTTGTGCAAGATCTCAGAATCACAGCGTGGTAGGCGTTGGAAGGAACCCCTGGAGATCATCTAGTCCAGTCCCACTGCTAAAGCAGGTTATGATATGAAGGGAAGAGATAACAGGAGAGAGAAACAGAATTTTTACAAAAGATCAAAACAGAAAGAACCTCTGGTTTGGGCAGGGTTAAGTCTCTGACCATCCGCTGTAAATTAGTTTGTCAGATGGAGTAAAGGCAATGTGACGGCTGAAAGGCACGTGGGTGAGCTGAAGTCAGAACGCTGCTCTCGAGAAGTTAACGACACTACTGCAACATGCTGGAGAAGGGCAGCCGACGAGGAAGTAGTTGAGAGTTTGTAATCAGTATTTAAAGAAAAGGAGTTACAACGTCTGGTTTGTTACTGTTTCGGGCGAGAAGGAAAGCTGCTAGAGAGGGTGGCTGGGTGTGTGAGACCATGGATGGAGGCTGAAGGAAAGTGGGCAGTGGCAGATGGACACATTCTCAGTAACTGCAGATACCCTGCAGGGTCAAAGGCAAATAAATATGAAAGGAGAATACATGAAGAAATGGGAGCTGTCTCTGCTCTGTGGCTGATTCATGTTCACAAAACTTGTCTGTTTTGCAGAGAATTCAAAGTGCTGAAGGGTTTCAAGAATATGTTATTGTGTAGAAGAGCGTTGAGACAGGATTTCTGATAAGGAAAACAGACACTGAGTACATAGTGCAGATGATGTAGCCAAGTCCACAAGCTTGGTGGAGAGGACCAACCTGATACTTGAATGTTGTTCAGATATGCTCCTGAACGCACAGGGAGGAACTCTGCACGTCCTATAGGTACCATTAACGAGTGTCAGTTTTTTATGATGTATCCCCGTTCCTAGCTTTATGAACCAGACTTTTTAGTATTTTCAAATTCTCCTTGAGTAAGGATTTTTAAATGATCCTAAAATTGTTTACGTCATCTTTCTGAGACCATTACTACAGATAAAAGCAGAACTTTTTTATTAAATAGTGTACACTCTTCAGCACTAGAGTTTTATCTTTCTCCTGCATCATTCTATAATAATATTTATTTATTGATTACACAGCTGCTTTGGATCTGCCTAGTGAGTTTAATTTTCTTGATATGGCTGGTGACATTAATTTAGAATTGTGTCAAGTCTGAGTGGGGTTTGCTTTTTCTTATGAAGATACTATGATAACTAGCCAAAATAGCTTTTTTAATACAAGTGTTATTATATGTGTTAATTTCATATATATTGTATGCTTTAACACCAAACCTTGAAATACTCTGTTCATCCTTTGCCATGATGAACATTGACCACTTCTAGCAAATGTTTCCAGCTCCTTGCATAGTGTTGATATTTAAAAAAAAAACTTTCCCTCTCATTCATGATTCTTTTATTTAACGAATGCAGTTGAAAAACTAACAGCTTTTTTCTAAAACCCTCTATGACTATCATAATCCATATGACTGTCATAACTATTGAAAAAAATCAATAAAACTGGTGAGTTTTTCGTAAGAGTGCATTGTCCAGTGATAGATACCTACAAGATCTGACTTGGGTAGTTACAGCCCCCTGGTTATGGAAAGCTCAGATGTCTTTGCACCTTCCCGAGTGGGCTGGAGTGGAAGCCACGAGCTGCTGTGGAGGCACACTGTGGCGTAAGGTTTTGGGTAGATTTTGTCTCCTGCCATCCGTATGGTGTTCCACGCTCATAGCCAACTCGCTCGGCCGTTGCAAAGAACGTGGGGAGACTACACTTAGTGAACAAAGATTATTCTTCATGAGTAATTTTCTTGCTTGTCGTTTTTTGGATAAGAAGCAATTTTTAAAATGTGTTGTCAGAAATCCATCCCTTATGCAATAAAAAACTCAAAAGCTGTGCCTGATGACATACAAGATGTCCAGATCTGCATTGGCTCCTTCTCTGCAATCTGTTTACAAAAGTTAAAAAATGCAGCAGAATGAGTTGGTTTGTAAAGGTGCTTTTTGAATGCTAAATCATATCTGCAAAACTGAAACGCTAAAATTTGGTTTGTTTCACTTCTTCTGAAACAAGCTTTCATTTAAATTAAACATAAGATTAACACAATTTACATAGAGTCCGTTTTTCCTTCTCTCAGCGGAAAGGATTCTATGCATAGGAGGAAATAATATATTTATTTGTGGTTCCTGTGGTAGTTTGTATTATTTGCTAAAAAAATAAATCTGAGAATCACATATGCAGTTATTATATTTTCCAGTCATATTCATATTAAACTGTCATGTGGAATTATATATTTAATGAAAATCCCTATCAAAAGACTTCTGAATGTACCAAAATATTAATTACTAATACACTTTGAATTTAAAAATGCATATACCAGATATTTCAAAGTTGTATTTTGATCCCAAATGAGTAATCTGCTTTTTAGAGATGCGGTGTACCTCCTTTGCCATTGATTTAATGTGAGCTAAAAGGCTTAGCATATCTGAAAACTAATTCAATAATTTTATGCTTCTCTTGAGATCTCTTTTAAGCCTGCAGGGAGTTGGAAAATCCTAAATAATTGTTAGGAAATACTGCAAAAGAAATAACTTTTTCTGCCTCAGGTTTGCAGAAATTCCAATTAATGGAGTATATAGAGCCATGCATCCGCTCCCTCTAACCATTATTAGCTGGTTTTGTTTTGGTAGCATGGCTATAAATTTTTGGAACTGTATGGCAGTTGAGCTCACTCCATTATTTTTAGTGGGTTTTAGTAGCTTCCCGTTGAAGGGCAGTCCTCGTTTCCCTCCAGCACCCTACATGGCCAACATTCAGGGACCAGAATTCCACGTACCCACCAGGATACGTGGCGCGTGAATCCTCGCTGGGTTAAGTCCTCGAGATTTCTCAAGGAAACAGCTGCTGATGTGCTGCGCTTGTTGCCTGTCATACTGATTAATAGTGTCTTGGTATTTCCTTAAATGTCCCTCGCTGTCTGTGGTTTTGTGTAGTCACAGTTGGAATCCGAGCTCACTTAGTGCTTCCGTTCTCTGTTTGTCAGCACAGAGATCTCCTCGGCCCCCTCCCGTGCTTACCACCAGCAGCAGGACAACAAAAAGAATAAGAATTCTGGTTCCCTTACCTGGCAGTGTTAATCACCAAAATTGTTTTAAAGCTTTTAAGCATGGTCTGAAACAAGTTTAAGAGTTCCTAAGACTCTGCTCTGTTTCGGTTTCTTGTCCAGAGGGAGTGTTTGCAGGCAAACTTTAAGCTTCTGAAAAATATCTTTCATTGCTTGCCCACCAGCCAGCCCCTTCTGGTGGGAGAGCTGGTATCTGCACGGGGATTCTGCTTCTCTGTGTCCACCGTCCCCAGGTTCGTGCTAGTATTGCTCGGCACAGGAAAAACATGCTCTGCATTTCTTTGTCATTATTTGTTACGTTCGTGTCCACCTCTGAGCCATAAAGGAAAATTCCCTTTCTTTTATTATCTTGGTAGTAATGTAATTGCTGGTCTGTGAGGGGTTGGTTTTTTGTTTGGTTGGGTTTTTTCTAAATGTTGCATGACATAGTGCTATTAGCGTTTTTATGGGGTAATGATGATGAAAGAGGAAACTGCATTCCAGTGGCAGGTCACCTCTAGGTTAAAAGAAGAAAAAAAAAAAGCCTTCTGTCTCGATTGCCTACCGTGGAAGCAGTAGCACCGAAATATTTATGTCAAACATTTTGTACTGAGTAGTCATCTAAAATAAGCCTGATACAAGACACAGCCCAAAAAATAAATAGCAGGGTAAAATGCAAAGTTACTTACACAAAGATTAAAGTATATGTGGATGTAAATAACTTACAGACTATGGGCTATGGACAAATATAAATTATTTGTCCTGCTTGAGCCTTAAAGTTTGCATTATTCCGTCTGCCAATATTCATATGTGACTATCACAATTTCATAAGCTTTATGGTGTCTAGACAATTTTCACAATAAATTATGTAGAAGTCAGTAATATAGTTTTATTCTGTAACAATAGCCGTATATTTTCACCGTGGTCTTCTGCAAGTGTATAAAACTACTAACACAGGGACCAGTACAGTATTGACAGACAGAAAGCTGATTATTTTTTTAATTTTTTTTTTTTAAGGTAGATGACCTTCCTAATGTTACAGAGAAATTGCCTAGAGAATAGTGTCAGAAGGAAATGATAATTTCTACATGTCTAGCATTGTATAATTTAATGCTGTCTTCTCTTGACACACTTAAATTACATATATAGTAACAGCAAAGGTTACCTGTGTGATCCAGTCCATTGAAAACCATCATTTCTATTTTGCTCCTTAAGCCTGGGAAGCTTTTGCTAGTTTGTGAATGGCTACACTTTTCCTTATCATTAGTGAAAATATTCCAGGAGCTGAAAACAATTGTATTAGTCTCATTTCAAGTTCTAGCCATGGGGACTGAATTAGCGAAGAGCAATTTTGTACTTCTGGACCAGAAAGGAAATGAACTACACTTGACTGGGCACTAAAATGATCTTCAGAGAGCAGTATCAGACTGAAAATGTAAAGATCATGGTGACAATTTCAGAGGAAAAAGAACCTCATCTCAGGTGGTTTAGGTTGGATTTTGTCTATACCAGGAGAAACCTGCACTTGAAAGGTGAAATACTGCGAAACGCTGTACTCTTTTCTGGAGATGTGAATTCTCACCGGTCTAGTTCAGATTCACCACGTGTTCGGATAGTTCCCTGAATCAAATTCCTCCAAAAATGCAGGTGTGAACTCGACAGAAAAAGAGCTTCTGTGCAAAATATGCGGCGCGTGGTGTTAGAAATGAGTTGAAGGAGCCTCAGCCTGCCATGATTTTTGTCACCATGTGGGTCCAGAGGGGCAGCTCCATTGATGCAGTAGAATTATGCTTTTTGGACTTGTTATTTATTTAATGGCGCATTAGGATGTATCTGAAAAAATATGCATCAGCTGATTCTGTTTGATGAATGAGTAAGGAAAGAATTTTATATATATGTGAAATATCTGGTGCATCTGTATTCCTTGTGAATGAGAATCTTCTGGTTTTGAGGAAGATAATGTTTATAGCAGCTTCATTTCTGTTTTATACCATATTAGCAACTCCAGAAGCAGTATTACTGAAAAAAAAAAAACCAAACTCATTTAGCTGCACTAATATTTAGTTATTTTCAGTTCTAAATGTTTAATTTTTTTAAACTGAAAATTCATTTCTTATAAGACGAAATTTAAACAAGCTAAAATTGATATTTACAAAAATAACCAGCCTGATTAGATTAAAATCAGAATTTCTCAATTTGCCAGTGGAAACATATTAATGTAATGGATTCTTTTGTCAACTGGGTGACAGACAGATTGATGTGTCAACAGAGAAAAGAGTTATAACCATCAGCATGTCTCTCATTGTTTGACAGTGATTTACTACTGTCCAACAAGTCTGTTAGCTTAACTTTCAGACGGAGTTATTCAGAGTGTGTTACGCTACAAGCGTGTTTTGCTGTGATACGCAGACCAGGAAAATGGCCTCCAAAAATGACTCCAGCAGTGGTACCTGCCCCTGACAGACATCACCAGACAGCCCCCGGCTCGTGCAGGGCAAAGTCACTGCCTCGCATCAGTCACACAGGCAGGTCTCTCCTAGGAGATGGTCTATAACTTACCTTCTAGGCTTGGAGTTCGAGAGCATCTTTTCTGGAAATTCAAAGCTGTATTTCCTTTTTTATGCATTCTTTTTTGGGTCTAAAAGGCACTTTTAATCTAAAATGGAAAATTCTGGTGTGTACCCAAATTCTGTGAAACCAAAAAATGACTAATATGTGCGTGGTCAAGGCATCTGTGATCTTGGAGCTGTAACATCTACACAGTATTTAACTAATGGGTAGCCGAGATTTGAAATAGTGTTAGTGCAATTTTAGAACTTATCGTCTAAATCTAAATATAAATTCCTATGTTCTTACATCTGAAAGTTTAGCGAAGGCAGCAGAAAGCCTTGAGATCCTCACTGAATCAGCTGAGAAAATCCTTTTTCCTTTCAGCTGTTTCAGAGTCAGAGCATTAATTTTTCATCGTGTTAGCACGGGGTTTTCAGAATTTATTGCAGCAAAATGTTCTCGCTTACCGTTGATAATTATTGTATTTCCAATTTTTAAATGTTTGTACCTTTATTCATGATCTGATTAACCAACTTTGATGTTGATTTTAATACAAACAGAAGCTAGTCCTTCACAAATTATTAACCAAATTATCCATTCCTTAACCATTGTCCTTCTTACTCAAATACTTTGCAGGCAATGCAGGCTGCACTAAAAAGTAAAGACTGAAATCTAAAGAGCATGCGTCGGAATAGGAAGATGCTTGTCTTTGTTCCTGGTGTAACAACAAAATGCTGCGAGCGCTATTTTTGAACTTTCGAAATTAATGATTTTGAAGAATTTTTAACACCTTCAAGAGAAAAGAGTGATTTTGAGCAGAATGGACGAGGCTGCAATTCTATCCTGTTTTTCCTCTGTTACATTGGTAGAATTTATCCAGCAAAATACAGTAATTCTCAGTATATTTTTTTCTACTTAAAGGTTTTGTGTCTCTGTGCTTTGCTTTTTCTGAGCTAGATTTGAGCGAGGATTGTCCAGTCACTGCATTTTTTACATCACTTAGAAAACCACTGTGTCCTTGGGCCTTTTTTCAGTTCCATGGTAATTTTCATAGTAGTTTTCTGTAATCTGTGTTGGCATTAGCAAAGGACATCCTTATGTCCCTGACTGTCCTGGCTTGAATACATGCTGATAATTATATTTTCATCCAGAAGTAAACTTAATGGTTCAATACATATACAGTTAATAGTGACTTAACTCTTATTAGCTATACCTGCCTCTGTTGCCTCTTCTCGAAAACTGTTGCTGTTTGGTTTTTAACCCATTAAATTGGTACTTCAATTAAATACATCAAGGCATCATTTGCATGGCAGTGTTGTGCACGTACAGCCTTCCAGAGATGCTGTGTGGTGTGTTTCATTTCTATAGCATGTTGTGTTACCTACGATTAGACACTGATGAGTTGATCTACGTGATCAGCAGCAGTGTGTAATTCTGAGACAGTTTAGCACAAAGTTGGAATATCCACTGCATTTTCAGGCAGCGTAGAGATCTTGAATGCCTGTTGTTAAAAGACCTTAAAAAATAGCAAAATAGTGTATTAAAATTATGCACACTATAATGATTTCTATCTGGAGGGGGATTTTTTTAGAATGTCCTCAGGACCCTTAGTTGCAGAAAGGAGTGTTAAGTGTGGGTGAAACTGTCATACATAAAAATGTTTTAGTGTTAGCTAAAGTTGACCTGATGTCAGCTTGCGAATGCGAATAATATAGCAAGTCTTGGATACAAAATTGTTTAATGTTCAAGTTCATCATTTCCTTGCAAAATTTGACGGGCTTTGTCTGTTCCCAGAGCATGGCAAGGTGACCTACTGTGTTTGGACTTGGGGAGGGACTTTTAACAAGGTCTTGTAGTGATAGGATGCGGGGTAATGGCTTCAAACTGGAAGAGGGGAGATACAGTTTAGAAATTAGGAAGAAGTTCTTTGCTGTGAGGGTGGTGAGACACTGGCACAGGTTTCCAAGGGAAGTTGTGGATGCCTCATTCCTGCAGTTGTTCAAGGCCAGGTTGGATGGGGCTTTGAGCACCTCCTAGTGGGAGGTGTCCCTGCCCATGGCAGAGGAGTTGGAACTAGATGATCTTTCAGGTCCATTCCAACTAAGCCATTCTTTGACTTTCTCGATCCCTTTCTGAGAAAGTATGGAGAGGATGAAGCAAGCCTCACACCGTTGCACAAGGTCAGTCAACAAGGATCTTAGGATCTCCACTGACATATCTAAGGTAGATCAGAACTGAGTGAAATGTATATCAGGTCATTTCATGTACTACATTTTCTATTCTTTCTGTTCCCTCTCTGTAAGCGTTGCATAGCACGAGAGCAGGATCGGTATTACTAGCATAGCATAAGAAAATTCTACAGGCTAAGAAGCTGCTTGTTGTCAAAAGACCCAGCATCAATTACTATGACAAAGCATGGACTGAAGAAGAAATTGCAGTTTCCCCTAACACGTAAATGATTCTATTGTAATTCAGCCATCCCATCTGTTAGAGCAAAATTGAAAGTTTACAATAGGACATGTGTGACTTGAGGAGTATGTTTCTCCTTTAGTGTGCCTGAGTGTTAGAAAAAACAGTCATACTACGGTGTAGTTGTCATGGTAACTCCCAGGTTTTAATTAAATAAAATGTATTATATGAAAACAATCAGGTAATTGAATCATTTCCCAAATGAATGAAAAAAATTGCGAAAAACATCTGTAATTTCAGGACATGAAAGTTCTCAAGCAGCTTTGATTGTCCAGTGAGTAATGTTTCAGCTCAGCACTGGGAATTCCCTTCAGTGGCAGTTAATCTGTGTGACAGGTCCAGAATCACACTGTACTTTGTAGTGGTGTTACATGTTGTACCTCAAACCTTAATTTCATCCACCGCCCTCAGAGCATCATTCATTCAGTGCTAGGGAACACGGTTAAATGTCTATTCCAGTCTAAAATCTGCTGGATTTTTTTTTTTTTTCCTTTTTTGTGTAATTTGTGTTGTGGCTGTTGGATTCCTCACTGGTAACACTAGAATACTTGGCCTAGAGAAAACAAAAACAACCTTATAGAAGGTAATTTTTTTGGAAGTAGGGAGGGTTATTTTCCTTCTGGTTCTTTTACCAGTACAGGAGCATTTCTGACAAGAATCTTGAGGAGGTCCTGCTCCCAGTTCTGTTGCAGTTGTCACGTTGTAAAGACGATCTCTAAGCTTCTTTGTCCAAGATTATCTTTAAAGAATGGAACTGGCGTGTCTAATGTAGGTGCTTAGCTGTTAGAGATCTCTACACTTCGTGAAGGAACACAAGCATCTCCAGGAGACCCTTTGGATCATAAAATTAGCAGTCTAGATGTGCTCGTCTTCTCTGCTGTCCTTAAAGGAACAGGAGATTCTTAGTTGCTTCATGTAGATGTCTAAACCTAGGTGAGATGTGTACCCAGTCCCTTGTGGTTTAGTTTTACGTGTCTTTGGAAGAGGAGTAACGCTTGGGTATGTTTCAGAAGTGATGTGGAACCATCATGATGGTGCTATAGCTGTATGAGCTGTGGAGTTAGGTGCCACTGCAACACCCTTAGTTTTCCCATACAATGTTAACACAGCATTTCTAAAAATAATAACCATTTGATAGATATTTATTGTCAAGATATTTTGGCTTAAACCTCTTAATTTTTTTTTTTTTTTTTTATGTTAGTGTCGTGCCAAATATTTTCCTTTTCCTCTCTCTACTTTCTGTAGACTTTAAAATTATTGCCTAGGGGCTTTTCAAGGGGACCAGACTTTTTTCATAAAATACCAGCAAAAAGGGTAAAATTTGGCATTAAATTAAAAGACAATGAATCACTTTTTTTGCTGTTAATTATCATCAAAGGTTTCGTTAACAGCAGATTTCTTATCAGCAAAGTCAACAACCAAATTGGAAACTGGACAATTTTCTCCCATTATCAAAAAAGAAAACGTTTTATGGCCCCTTTTTTCTCACTTTGTCCTTTCTAGAAGCCCGACTACAGCATGCAGAGTGGGATTCAGAAGTCCTCAAATCTTTTCCTGCCTTCTTTGTTTTAACTGGCGTTGGAAAATACAATCTGTATTTTAGTCCGATTCTGTCTAGAAGTCAACCTCTGTGCATAATTAAAACAGAGACATTGAGTTTAGGATGCTGTCCATTTAAATTAAATTGTTTTTTCAATAATTATCTAACAATTATCCTTCTAGCTGCTAAAATTTCCTTGACGTTTAGGTGAAATTACTTTAAATAACCTTGTTTGGCTGGGTTCAAAACACTTGCCTGCTGAAATTCAGCTCAACTTAGCTTTACTGGAGCATTTGGGCTATTCAGTGTTTTAGCCTTTTAATGAAAAAAAAAAGAAAACAATAACAAAATTCCCCCCAAACCAAAAACCCCCACGACCTCTTTTGATTTTTCTGCCTCTGTTATGAATTTCTATTGTCTCCTTTTTGGGGGTCTTTTTGAGGACCGGAACTTTACACAAGTTACGACAGTGAGTTACAAATCATCAGTCAGGTCTGAGTTGCAGTGTAGCTCTATGTCCCTGATACTACGTGTGAGCAGAGAAAAACCTGCTAGATTGAGGAAAACCAGCCAAAGTCATGGTTCTTTTTCTGGTTTTAATAATTAAAGGTCTTGATCTTTTTTTTTTAATTTGTGAAATGTGGGAAATTCTTGAAGACGTTGGGATATAGGTACTTCAGAAGATGGAAATACAGATATAGTAACATCTTTTCCACCACATCGTAACTGTCGTGTTGTGATCGTTAGTGCAGATGTAGCTGTATCCAGCGACGTATTTTTGGGTTTGTTCTCTTTTCAAAAGGGGATCCAATGGTCGTAGTAAGGAGAGATGTTTGCTTTACTGTTAAGCAAACAGAGGTGTAAGCTTTACTGCTTACTTACTCAGCTTCTGATAACACCGTTGGAAGAGAGGTACCTCGTGAGATGGAGCTGATTCTTTTGGTTTCATTTCATACGTAGAGATAACGTGGCAGCATTCAGGGTACACAGGAGGGTGGGGTGGAGCTGCCGCCTTTTTCATTGCCCAGGGACTGATGTAAGGGGTCTACAAGGTTTGTGGGTTATAATTATCCCTAGTAATTTAAGAATCCATTTACCTTCTGCAGATGGAGATACAGTTTAATCAAATACAGTGGTAAATCAGCCTTTATTAGGCACATTCTGTAGGCTATTATGTAGGTGTTAACGTTTACAATGCCTTTGTATTAAAATTCTTCCCAGGTGAACAAGCACAGGTTTCAATTGTAAAGAAGAATTTCGCAGTAATGACCAGTAAAGTGCTTTTTCTTCAGAAATTGTGCTACTGTGAACAAAGGCTCTTGATACTTATAATCTTATAATCCACATACTGTGGTCACTCTGTAAACCAAATGGTTACTTCTGAAAATTAGTAGCTGTGGACTGATTTGGTCAATGCTAACCAAAACATTTAAAAGCTACAGATCTGCAGCAATGTATTTTTCTATTAAGATGGCAATTTCCAGATACTGCTCTTGGGAGCAATAAAGCACCTGGTCCTGGCTTCTGTGAAACTTCTAAGCTCTGCTTCTGTCGATACTGTGCTTGAGAACAAGATGTCTACAGTCAGGAGCTGGAAAGTTGGGACTTAAGTCAGGACTTTTTTTCCCCCCCTTCTAGGAGTTTGAGAAGGTTTCTGTGTAAGAGCTGGAGGCTGTGGCAGTCCCTGTGCAGTTTTCACGTGGCACAGGACCCTCAGACCTCTGAGGGGGAATCGGAAGGGGTAAGACAGCACCACTCCCCACATTTATAAATTCTTCCAGAGCCTTAGTTGCCTTGCAAATTATTCAGTCTTTGTAAACCGGATTATACCTATTTATATGAATAGGAAATCTGGCCTGAGATATATCAGCTTGTACTTACTTCTGTGTTAAGTGACTCAATATCTTATTTGCTCTGTTAGCCTCTGGTTTTAGTCAAGGCACCTACTGGGTCGCTCAGATGGACTGAGTTGAGCTATTTCTAGTTCACTGGGCACAAAAGGCATGGCAAGTTATAAATGGCAGCCCACAGTTACTGTAATGAATGGGATCACACCCAGAGAAAAAAAAAATGGAATGAAGAATAACAGCAGGTTTGAGAGGTGCGTTTAATTTTCATATGATATATTTTAAATTAAATTATGAGTGCAATATGAGCAGGATTTCTTCTCAGAAGCTAAAGGCTAATCAGCAATGCTGGTTGATTTATCTGTTACACACGGACTGTCTGCCATGTAGATGTATAGCAACGGTGAGTTTGGCTTACTCTTTAAATCGTGAGAAGATAATAGAAGTTGAAATAATGCCAGCTGGCCTTTTTATCCCAAAGAATTAAAAAGAAAAGGAAAAGCAAACATTCCGTGGTGCGGATAGTTGCTTGTGTTTTCTGGTCAAAAAGCAGCATCTAATTTATATGTCCCTCACAGGCGTAACATTTTCAAGCTCCACCGTGTAAAATGAGTCAAAACAGTTTCTCAGTTAATAAGCACCACTACGAGGTTTCTTGTGTAAAAACGCAAGCTTTTAACATCCATAGTCTGCTGTCCTGCTAGAGTTTGCCCAGGGAGTGGAGCAGCAAGTGCATTTGAACTTGCAGCTTGGAAGGCAGATGCTCGTGTGGCCCAGATGTTCCCAGTTAGTGTATAGGGGCAATAAGGTGCAAAATGCGTACAGTTGGCTAATAAAGACTTCCCTCCTGCCATTCCTGAAATGAGGCAAAGGCTTGTTTTAGTCAAGTCTTTCTTTCATTTTTTAATGCTGATAGTAACAGTCATAGTCCAAATAGAAATGGCATTTTCTAGGTTGGTGGGTTGGCCTTTATGTGTTATTATCTGTAAGTGTATCAGTAGTTATCCCCAATAAGTAGTCTAGAACTGTAATAAAGGAAGAGTCTTCCATTAAAGTACTGTTGAATTTAAATGGTCTATCAAATAACTTAGAGATGATATCTGCTGCATGAGACTATTGCATCCAATCCACCTACCCTATAGAGGTCCGGGTGTCTACTCCCACAAGCTCCTACCATTTCACCATAGGGTGGTCTTGTCATTGTGATTCCACTTACGACCTGTAAAGATGTGCAAGAATATGCATCCAGACCATAAAGGAGAAAAGAGAGTAGGCCCTGAAAACGTTAGCGCACTCGAGAGAAAATAAGTCTCCTCCTTTTCATCAGGGGATTCAATTCCAAAGTCTGAGATACTGAAATAAGGATTCATAGGTACGTAGGAAGATTCATAGGGGAAAAGAAATGATTAACTTATTTCCCTTAGATTTCTCATGAAACAGGAACAAAAAATATACATTTCATTCCCTTTGTTTCATGCTAGAATTTAACAGATAATATCAGCCAAAAAGAGAATACTTTTAGCAATTACATATCATCATTTGCGGCAGGTAACAAATACAGTTAGCGTTGGGATTTTCGTTCTTTTTCTAAATGCATGGACCTTTTAACTCTCTTTATATACACACCAGAAGTGAAATAAGTAGATTGGGAGAAACTTTTCCAGAAGACTAATAGGCCCTTGTTCAGAGCCTCTCCATTACGTCAGTAGCAAAGCCTGTTTAGTACGGTGGGAACGGGTCAGGTTCATCCCTTGAGATCTGATCCGCTTCCCACCTTTGTAACTGTCTCCAGCTCTATCTGCCCTCAGTTCATTGAACAAATAATATGGATAGAAATAATCTAAATCTTTATGAAAGATCATCATAAAGAGAAATGTAAAGTACTGCTTTATAAATGACCAAGAGCATGAAGCATTATCTAGCAGTGTAAAGTGCTGACATGGTGTTATCTGAAACTTTAAAATAGTAATGGGAAAAAGAAAAAAAATTGCTGGTAGGTGATTTATTCTGGTATGAGGTCTTAGAATTTTTCCTAATGTGGTTAAATTATGAGAAGCCACGGCCACTTCTTTTTCTCAGTTTGAAAAAATTCCCTCTCACAGCAATAGATTAAAGTCAGTCTTCTTAGGGGTCACTGCATAAATTGTGTAAGGAGAGGGGGAAAAAAAGCAACATTTCTTCTACAGCACCTTGAAAGCCAGTTCTGGCAGCACAACTCACAAGTTCGCCAGTGTTGTAAGGAATGGAATTGACACTGACTCTCTGTATCCCATCCTATCTGAGAGTAAAGCCATTCTCAGCTGCTTTGTTTTGATTATTGCACTGAATTCTGTCTCTTTTTTTTTTTTTCCCATTTTAATTTGTATTTATTGCAATTTTATTAGTTTGTATTGTCCATAAAAGTTTGTATTGAAAGTTCAAATATTTGACATGCTAGATTCAATTCCCTCCTGCTCCCACCCCTCAGTCATGGCATAGGCTGTTTTAGGATCTTCTTTTGTACCTTGCAAAACATATTTCTCAAGTGCTCCCATATTATGTTATTAATTCTGTGAAGATTTTACTGTTTAGCTTTCAACCATCCTAACATATTAGCATGATTTAGCACTAAACAAACTCAATAACTTTTTTTTTTTTTGTCAATCTTGTAATTATTTCTTCCTTTCGGTGAAATACAAATAGTGTAAGCAGCAGATTAAGGTGTTTCTGAAAGCTCTGATCCTCTGCCATCATCCTCAGGAATGTTCTGCTCGTGTGTTTTCGTAACAATAACAACAAAGAAGCCTGAATATGTGTCATTTTTTCTTTTATACTTCAGGAAACATCCTTTTTATGTGGTACTGGTATAGTCCCAAAGAACTCTGCCTACTCTCTAAAACTATTCTATTAGCAGTCTTTTCTCTGTGGCACAACGTTCGTCAGAGGAGAGATAAGAAAGAGAAAGGGCTTTTTTTAAAGGTTGTTTATTGTGAAGGAAAAACAAAGCAGTAAAACAGAACACATAAAAAATGAAAATTGCTATATAGTTTAATGAATATTTTGTAAAAATCATTTTCTATTCTCCTACAAATTCAGGATAGCAGCGCTGCTGGCTGCTTGTACATGATTTATCATGTCAGATTATATTGCAGCAAGCAGACTATATACCCTTTGACCTTGAAGGCTCCGACTACACTGCTATAAATTTTGGTTTCTTAAAAGCAGGGAGTGAAAATGCCCTTTCATTTAGACAGTTACTGAGCTTAAATACCCAGCAAAATGAGATTTTGTTCTTTTTATTCTGCTTTGTGTTAGCAGATATTTTGTCATTCCGAATTTATGTGGAAAAATATTTGGAATTTTTTGCATCTCTGCCTCGATGTTTATGTCTACAGCTAAATGTTATTTTCAGCACAAGTATGTGGACCACGTTAACAGAGCTTTTTCCATGCCAGTGTTTGGTAGCTGTGAAAAATGTGAAGTTCTCAGCACAGCTTCTTTCAGAACTTGATTTTTGAGTATTTCAGCTTTGTGTCAAACAAAGAATTGCTGTGTGATGAAAACCTGGAATGATACCCTGTGAAACAAGGAAGCCTGATTTCTTGCAAATGTGTGACCTACATTCACAAGCACAAGACCTGGAATCAGTTTCCCTCGTGCCCCGTACTTCTCCTTTGCCCACCAACCCATGAGATGGTGTCAACAGCCTCCAACAGCCTCCAGCTCCTGGCTGGAGAAGACACCCTGTGCTGCGGTGGGGGAGCAGCTGCATATGCTCACCGGACAGCTAAAATACGCTGAAACAGAACTGTAATGCTGAACTCCTGAGCTTTCCTTCTGTAGGGACAGCGGTTTTCCTCCCAAGCTGCTGATTTTCATTGCTCTCAAACTTTGCATCTTTGAGACCTCTACTGCTTGACAAATTAAAGTTGATGAGCGCATCCGGAAGTCTTGATGTTGAGGCAAGGGCTGGGAGGTTTTTCCAAAACACACAAAAAAATAGTAAGAATATTTATAAAAATGCGTGATGTTTAGTGAAAAAGGGAATTTGTGATGTAGGTGTGAGGAGCCCAGCAGGTAGTTCCCACATTTTTGCTATAGAATAGTTTATTTTGGTCTCTAAATCTTTCAAAACCTTGCTTTGCTGAATGACATCCTACTAGAAAATGCAAAAAATAGATCTGTTAAACACCTTTTTCATAAATACTCTGTTAAATGAAGGGTTTGGCATCACAGAGTTTTCATCTTCTGTTCTTTAATCTGATTCTTACATTCTTCCATCTATTTAATTAAGCTTATTCTGCCCTCAGCCTGTTTAATCACGGGCAGCTTAGGTTAATGTACACCTCATCCGCTGATGAGCCAAAATTTCATGGCCACTTTATTTTGCTTTGTGGTAAAGATATTTAAGAGCCTCTTCAACTAGGAATAAAAATAAATACATTATACGTATTTCTATTGAGTGAGCTAAATTGTGCCCTAGAGCAAGCAGCGAAACTCCAGCTAGAGGAGCGCTGACTTTGTTCCACACGGATAGAGAGATGGCACTGGGAAGAGTGGTGTAATAATATAATGATTGTATCACTAGTGTAAATTAATATGCTATTTTTGCGGAAGCGTAGAGAACGTTTCCACGGCAGAAGCACATCTGAAAAAGGCAGCGACAGTTAGTTGTGCAGTTCAACTGATTTTCTCAATGCTGGATTAGAGGAACCTACTGTAAAGGAAAAAGAAATTTCAATTTCTATGTCACTTTTATCGCATTCAGAGTAACCAACATGAGGAACAAATAATGGCAATAGAATGAAATAACTTCTTGGAATTGAGCTGTAAGAACTGCATTATTTAATTATGATAATGACTTTATGTGCCAATTGACCTGGACAGCATTTAGAGCTGTAAGCAGGAAGTTTCCATTCCTTATCTTGTGAAGACGAAGAAATATAGGCCTTTTATCTTACTAAGGCTTTGCATTGTATTAATAATATCTTAAAGCATCCAGACTTCTGAATTCAGTATCAAGAGGACTATAAAAAACAAAACCAAAAATCAACAAAAATAATTTTATTTGGAAATATCCTTTCAATAAAGATTACTAGAAAGATTATTATAAAATTTAAGAAAAAAAGAACAAAATCCAAACTGGTCATAAAAAAAATATATTGAAATTATTATAAACAGTGAAAATGCAAATAGTAATATATATAAACTGAAATTTTATGTGTAGAACTTTCATATGGTAAATACTAAAAAATAATACAGGGACTACTAAGAAAATACAGGAGCGTGAGTTTATAGCCTCATGACACTACCTATGGAGACGTCCATGATTCTAACACAGGCTCAGAAGGTGTTTTTTATTTTTCACTTGAAGCGTTCATTCTGTGCAGCGTTAAGCAGTTCTGCTTTCAGCAGAAGCAATGGTAATCCAATTAGATACCTCATCAGTTAAGATACAGGCTCTACCTATTATTCCTTCTCTGGTTCAGTGAATTTTAAATTATTTGCTCTGTGCTGTCATACCTTGAAAGGAGGAGGAGAAAATACCTTTCCCCTTGCTCCCTGTGTCCCGAGGCTGGCAGATGCCATTTTCAACCCCAACACGCGCGTTGCGTCTGGTCTCTTCTTTGGAATCCAACTGTATTCCACAGATTCTTCCTTCCTGCCTAATATACAAGAGGACATTCTTGCTAACACCCACAGCATCTTAATAGACGTTTTCCAGAGTAAAACCTGGTTAGCACGTTGAAGGGGAAGGGGTGAGAGGAGAAGGTGTGAGGCTGTGGATCCTAAGCTGGAAGTGTTTTCCCGTAGCCCTCACCGAACAGCACCGCCCGGTAGCTACAGGCAAGGGCCGATGGAAAGTGCTCTAAGTTTTTGTTTTGCCCTGAGGAAGTCGATGTTGATTAAAAATGTTCATACGTGAACTGAGCTTTATCCACTGACTTCACTACCGACCATTTCTATTTTCACTTAGTAAACGTTAGGACAAAATACCTGAAGTACTGTAATACTTACCAAGTATTGTAACGAGATTCACCGAACAGAGAATCCTGCATACTGTGAATTGCAGCAAAACAAAAAGTAAGACTTATCTGTCACTTCTCTAAGTGGCAGCTAAAAATACCTTTACGGATGTAATGGAGTTAGGGAACTCTCCTGGTTTTTAATTTACTTTCGATAATTCATTAGCATACACTTTAACCTTAATCGCCAGTCCCCACAGGATTCATATGCTGTGCCAGAACAGATTTCTCATAGGCAAAATTAATTTTCTGCAAATAACTTCCCTATTTTTCCTAATTCAGGAGCACCAGAAGGTAGCACAGCTTTGGTGATTTGATCTCGATACATAAGATTTCAGCACTCGCTTTAGCCGGCATTCTTGTGTATTGAATTTTCTTTTTTAGACTGCTAAATATTGGGTGTGACTTAGAGGAGGATATGATTCATTTTGATGGAACAGCTTCTAGGTATCTGTATTGGTGCTTATTAATTACTTTAGCAGAAGTGTTTTGTTCCTTCAGTTCCTCTTGAGGATTAAATACCACATAACATATGTTAGATTTTGGCAATCTTATGTTTACAGAAGTTTAAAAAATATTTCGAGCAGTTGTGCATGAAATTATTTAATATCCCTCATGAGAGGAAATGCTAACAATGTTAAACCCAAATACAACTGCTTTCTATGAATACTCTTTTCATATCTCATGAGAAAGTGGTGAACGGAATATGAAATTTCCACACTTCTTTGAGCTCTAGAAAATTGAGCCAACAACGATACCTGAAAACAAATATTAAGGGAGGAAAATTAATGCTGAAAACAGTTGAAAATAACATATATTGCCCCAGTTACAGTCCCTAAGTAGGAAAAAAAGAAATCTGTTTCAGAAGCACACCAAAGCTAAGCATTTTAGAGTCAGATTGTAGTACAGAAATACAAATACATTGAGAATGTAGCAAGTTCTTCCCTTAAGTTTTCTTTATTTTCTTCAGATTGTGTCATTATAAAGATGATGACTGTAATAGAAGCTAATTCCTAAATTAAACTGAAGTGGCCTCTGAAGGCAAATGAGGAATTGCACTTCTCTCTCTAGTTGTTCTCTACTAACAGCTCGAGCTGCCAGCCTGGCACAGGCCAGGTCCTGACCTGGAGGTGTGATAGCTGCTACCCGTCCTTTGCCTTCCACAACTGGTGTAGTACTGTCTTCCTCTGGTGTGAGGTTTAAGGGACTGGAGAAAACAGTATTATCTTCTTCTGTATCAGACTTTGGAATCCTACCTTATTTCTCAGGTTCTTCCTTTCACCTACTGTTACTCCCACTGCTGTTTTTATAGGGGACAAACGCCCCTCTAAAAGCAGAAAACTGTTCCTGTCTCACATCTACTCCCACTTGGCTTCCTAGATACTCCCAAAACTGATAATTTCCCTTCCCAACATTCCTTAATAATCTGGAAAGTCAAATATACAGGTGAGTAATTTGCATCCTCCCTGCTAGCAGCAGTTCACACATGCTTAATTGCCTTGGCTCCATTTCATGCTGTCTGCTGCTGCAGTTGAGGTGAGTTTGCAGTGTTCCCCTGCTCGCCTCTTTCCTCCACCCAAAATCCTAAATATGAGACATTTTTGGAGCGTATCTTTTTCTGCATTCACTTTTTCTCCAAGTCATTTTACTTAGGCAGTAATCTTTTCTGAGTGTTATTTTCTGTTTTATGTATAACGAAAGGAGGACACTACTTGTTACTGCCAGCTAAGATTCACTTACTCATTGAAACCCAGTGGTGAACCTCTAGAGGAAGAGGCTGCCCGACCATTGGTCTTCTTGCTGTGACTTTTCTTATGTTGTCCTTAATCTGCTTCATTCATCCCTGTACAAAGAGGTGGTTCAAAGCCCACACTGAGCAAATATCCATCTGTTTTACCCACAGACCTGCCAAGGCTGCTTTTTGGAGATTGAAATGGGGCTCGTGGAGAGAGAGCTTTATCATGGAAGGAGAAAGAGCTTGGAGGTTCTTCACAAGAGAGATCACCCTGTATGATGAGCAACTGGTGACAAACTGAACCAAGAGGGGTAAAAGTAAGTGAGAACGTTCCACTTTGAAAACCTCTTCTTGCCCTTCTCAAGAATCTTCCCTTTCCCATTTCTTTCTTCTTGTGTTTTCTCTGAGCAGTAAACTCATCGTCCAGCTCCCAAGTCTCCTTCCCCCTTTATTCCACACGATCACTTCTCCCTCACTTCCTCAGAGGTGAATGTTGTCCATATGGCTTAAAACATTAATGACTCTCTAGATGTCTGTTTCTAAACTGTGTCATGACGAAGCCAAGCTGCGTATTTCAGTGAAAGCTAATGAAATGCACAGTGTTCTCGGTACCTGTACCCCTGAATACTAAACCCATGCCTATGCTCCTCAACAGGTAAGAGGGTTTCTCAGGAGTGTTTGACATAGAAATCAGTGAACTGTGTTTGTGGAAATCACTACTGGCAACTGTAGTTGGAAAGAGGGAAAAGTGATGTGTTCTTTTGACTTCACGTGGGATTGAAATGGCGTTTCTGAAATGTTTCCCTGTGGAGGAGTGACTGTGCTCAGTAGATTTGACACTGTTCTGATCTGTCAGGATAAGCCCCTTCCTTCCCGGATTCTTATGGTACAGTTAATTCCCCTTGCACCTCTTCATAGCTTTTTGCTGTAGGACTAACCATGTTGGATCTTTGAAGATGTCTAAATACAAAAGCTTAAATTGAAGTCTTTGTTTGGTTATATCCTGACTAATACCTACTCTTCAGTAGCAGTGGTGCTACTGGTTGAGCCATCATAGTGTAAGATGATTGATTTCTACTCTTAGGTGACTCTATATAAGTTGTCAAAATCTATCTAAATATTCAAAGTGTGTTCTTTAAAATAATTCAAAATCGGAAAAACAGAGTTGCAGAAAACCAGCAGCCCGAGTGGACTTCTCTATAGCTTCTGACATGAAACACTTAGGGCACAAAGATCTGCTGTAGACCTTCCGTGTGATGTTTTCTAAAATCTTCAGGTCATGGTATCCATTGTTCATCAATACAATGTGATTGCGAGGAGTTGCAAGGATTTATTTAATCTGAATTGCAGGAGCGAGATTATTGTAAAAATTTTTAGTGCCATTACGTCATCTATTTCTTCTTATGAGTTTGATCCTTTTTTACATGAATGCAACACTTGGTCTCTCAACCAAGGCTTTGGAGAGGAAAAAATAAAATGGCAAAACCAAAGCGTCATGTAACTTTACATTTTGAGCACACTTTCAATCATTTAACACAAGACTTTCATTGCTCTGACCGTACAGCACGACCTATAATAAAATGAGTAATGAAATGAACGTCAGATTTTTATCTTATTGCTGAGTGATAATATCAAACTGTTGCTGAAATTAAAGTCAACACTAGACATGGTACTCAAGAAGAAAATGGCTAACGAGATGTATCTCAAATTAAAAAGTATCATACTCAGAAGTCGCAGTGCACGGCAGGAGATGCCTTACTACCGGTTGTTGTATGAATGAAAGACAGTGGCCGAGAACACGCTGGGGGCTTCATCGGTTTTCATGAGGCAATGAGGATGTCCCCATAGGTGCTGGCAGCTGCAGGGTCACACTGAGCTTTGCAGGAGTTTTCCTGCATGAACCTGCCGTTAGAAATACAAGTCACTCACTTGTGTGTCCCTTGCAGCTCTTGGCAGTGTGGCTCATCACGCTCATACTGGCTTGCTGTAAAGGGAAAGAACATTTCTTCCCCTAATCGCTCAGCGAGACAGCATGAGGCTTTTTGATAAAATACTGTCTTTTTTTCTCTCTCTAATGCACATATAGCAGTTCCCTTGCATTGTCTTGATGTTTTCTGGAATGATATAACCGAAAGTTTTGGATTTCCTGTATAGGAGCTTGGATGAGGCTATTTTCCAATTTAGGGAGTTTTGGCTTTTGTTCTTTGGCCTTCAGAAGGAAAATAATTTGTAGACAAACATGTGCACCTGGTGCTAAAACAATAGGTACTAATACATTTATAAAGAGGATGGAACTGGAACCCTCGTACACGAGGTTTCCAGGAAAGCAGTCAGCCGTGACTTGCTCTGCGCCAACAAAATAGCTGTTTTGTTTTGTTGTTTGCATTTACGATGACTGTTGAAACCTTTCCCCTTTTTTGTACTGAGATTAATTACAAACAAAACACATAAATAGTAGCCCAGTTTTTAAATGCTGGTAGAGCCAGTAGCTAAAGACAATAATGAACGGATAAAACTAGTTTTTCCCTAAAATAGTGTAAATTTTATTTTGGAGAGGAAAAAAGGGTGAAATGCCTTTGTTCATTCTGTTAGAGCAAAGTCTTCTGAAGTTATGTATCAAATAGCCTAGCACTGTTGAAGTGGCTGAGATATTTATGTGATAGGTTTCATTATGCCTTTGTCAAAAACATTGGAAGTACATTAGCACAGTCTAGCCAGTCCAGTTGCAAGTCTTCTATTTTTATGTGTTGAAATAAAGTTCAAGGTTAATGTCATTAGGCCATATAATTTTAGATATTCTTAATATGGCGTCTAATATTTTCACACCAAAACTTGAATATTGATTTCATTTGTTTTCTGCATGCACTTTTCTATCATATCTATCTAACTCCGGCTGAAGTCCCACTCAAAAGCTGAGTGATGGTGAAACTCACATTGGATATTATTTAGAATATTTGCTTATGTTTCCTTCTTCCTGAGCTGCAAAACAATTATTCTCAAGACACAATCAGAAAGCACTGGAAGAAAATCCACAAAAAGGTATAAAAACACCATGAGAGAGACATATGATGAGTGGGTGGGTTTTCTTCAGAGTCCATCTGTAAAACATTTTTTTAAAAATGACATCCCACAAATATTTGTTACAGGAAAGGATTGGGTCTGAGACGTTCAGAGAAGATAGTTAATGGAATTGTGACAATTTGCACCAACTGGGATATTTTTCCAAGAACTATGTATTGAAATCCTGAAAGATGAGTATGTAAGAAAGTACTAGCACCTAGAGCAAAATAAAAATGGGAAGAAGAGGTACAGGTAGAATTAATTCCTTGATCCAGTAAAATATTTCAACTCAACAGAGGTTCTTTTCAAACTCTGAGACACTCAATGAAACTATTTTGCATGGTAAGATCTAGACCGTGTGAAACAAGACTAGGTGCTCTAAGGGAGAAGAAGACTAGTGGAGTTTTAACAAGGGATGAAGAAGCCTCAGTGAAGAAGAGCAGATGTACAAAAATTAGGGAGCCCTGAATTAGGAAGGAAGAGACCTCAGACAGAGATTTAAAGTAAAGGAAGAAGAGAATGGAATATGTATTCTGGGACTTCTGCCAGTTGGGAGGAAGAAGTAAGAAAGGGGAAAGCCTGAATAAAAACTGGAAAGGGCCATGGTAGTAGGAGGAGACCAGAAGGCCACCAGTCAGAGTAGGAATGCATTTCTGCATGATCAACGAACAGGATGGTCTGTGAGGGAAAACAGATTTCAGCTGGGATGGGGAAATTGATCCAGCAAGTGTGAGTGGGGGATTAATTTTGTTTGTCTGTGGATAAACCAAATCAATTCATAAAGACTTGACTGTGGGTTGAATTTATGCTGATGGCACATGCACTTAGTGGTGTTGAGTTACAGAGGGAGATATTTGAATATGTATGTCAGCGTGAAGGGAATTGACTTTGACTGTGGAGGACAAAGTGACTAAGAATTGATTTTTATTGTGGAAGGAAATTGATCCAGAGGGAGAGGGAAAATCAGTTTCATTTGTGTATAAGGAAAGCTCCAACAATGGTAGAAAACTGAGAGAAGAAATGGACTTTGAATTTGGTCACGAGATGATTTTGAATATGATGTTTGTAGCAGTTGATAACTGTCCCGCATGAGATAAGTAAGTTCTGTTCTGTGAAACGGCACTAGCAAACTTCCAATCTGAAAAAGCAGTAATTCATATTTAAGCCAACAACACTAGGTTTTGAAAAGCAGCTGTACTGCTGGAGTTTAGATTTCCAGTAGTGTAATAAGGAGCAGAATAATGGTTTTGTCTTGTACTCATTCAAGTCTGGTAGAGTTCTGGCACAGAAATGAATAGGAAGTATATCTTGAATCGTTTCAGTATATTCCCACTGTTAGTTAGACACTGATGTTGTTTGACAGTATTATACCCATTAAACATTGCTGTCCTTCTAAATAATCTCATCTGTTTGAACGTGGAAGCCTGTTTAAGTGAGGAAGCGACCCTTGTTCCATCTAACATGAGAAACGTGTGGTGGTTTAGCTCACCAAGTGCAATGAAGATTTTAAAGAAAATTAACCAGAGGTGGTTAATTCCATAGGTAATTGTCTTGGAAAAATCTTGATTCTGCTTCTGATTTATTATTATAAAGACTGACTGGGCTGTTTGAACTGTCTTGGTTTGCATCCAGGAAGTTTAACTGTTGGCTGGGACAAGGCAAGAGTAGAACTGAAACAGGAAAGGAAAACTCATGTGCCAATAATCATATTCTTTGTTATCCTGCTAAGCAATAATAAGAAAGCTGATGTACTCAACAAACTCAAGATATTTAGGGGTATATTTCACAGTTGATAAAGTAAACTGTTGATAGTTGACTCATCGCCTTGAAAAATTATCTAATAACTCAGATTTAGTTCAGATAAAACCATATCACAGAGATTGGCCTTCAGGGAGGGTAGTTCTGAACACCTGTAATATTCTATTCTGTGAAAGATCAGCAACTTGTTAGCAACTTGTTGAGTCCAAATTTTAATTTCTTTTTAGGCCTTTACAAAGCTGACATGCTGATTTATTTAACATTTCTGTTGACATTGCCAACCAAAGGAAGGTCGGTTTAGTCAAGGCTGAAAATTTCAAAAAGAAAAAATAATAATTTAAACAAGTTTACTACACTGCCAACCATTGTGTTGCTTTACATTTGACACCCCTCAGTGGCACCTGGCAGAGATCTTTTCTTCCTGCCATCAGAAATTATTTGAATGCTTGGATCTGGCTGTCAGGCTCACAGGTGGGATCACTACGTCCTTCTTGAGGGCAAGGAGGATGTGGAGAACTGTGGGCCTGGACAACCTGACCTCAGGCCTGAAGAAGTCTATGAAGAAAGTCTTCATGGAAACCATTTTCAGGTACAAGATGGGAAGGGTGATGGGCGTAGGTCAGCATGGGTTGAAGAGGAATAAATCATACCTGGCCAACCTGATTGCTTTCTTTGCTAAAAAAGCAGCCTGTATTTGGACTGCCGCTGTTAATTACAGGGTATCATTAGTTTATTGTTTTCTTGGGTTTTTTTGCTGTTGAGTGAATATTTCTTTGAATGCCATTGAAGCCAAATAGTTTTTAGTAACTCTTTATCGGCGGATTTCATGCTGGGCTTTTTATTATCTTTAAGTTAGTTTTTTGGTCCTCAAGTAATCCATCACGACACTTTAATATTCTTTTGCTATTACTCATAGATGTTAACTGAGGTAAATATCTAGTAAAAGCATTTTTTTCTGAAAGTTAGCTAACTAATAGAGTACCCTTCAGTTTACGTATGGAAAATACGCATGTATATTTAGTTTTGAGCACAACTGAACTCTTCATGGTTTTAGCAAGTGAATATATGCACAAGCATGAGTATGATCAGCGTTCTTTCTTTGCCACTGAGCAGCAACACAGGAAGATTCTGTATGTAGAGACTGTGGAAAGTTACAGTTCTGCAAGAGCTTATGAAACGAAAATAATAAAACTTCTGCTTCAGAAGAAAAATTATTTATCTCAAAGATTTTGCAGAAAGCAAAGCCCAAGACCATCACAGGATGTCATTTCAAAGCCAAAGTCTAGCTGGAACCCAAACTCTTAAAAAATAAATGGACAAAATAGTTTTAAAAATGCAGTGATGAGTCATCCAGACAAATTACACTGCTCATAAATACTGTCACAGTCAGAAATTTTTCTGGCCTTCTTTTCAGTTTCTCTCACTGCCGGGATTGTCTTAATTTGTTCTGAGAGAATCAGTTTGCAATAGAAATATGTTGGCCAAACAGTAAGTATTAAAAGTATAATGGCAAAAAGTGTAGGGAACTCTTAAGTTCTTCGGAGCGTATTTAGTGATTCAAAACCAAGCAGCTCACAATTTTAGTCAGAGCTTGACTGTTGGCGGGTGAACTAGTTTGTCATAGCTTTACGCTTGCCTTTCAGTGCTTGAGTTCAACAGATAATAAAGATACAAGCTAATACATGCCAGTTCCAGGCTCAGGAAACCTAAGAAGGGGTTCAGAACAGGCCAGTTTTAAACAAAAAGACTTAAAATTGAAACATATATTATGAGAAAGGAAGTCTTTTCATGTGTTTTCTTTCATTAGGTAATATACGGGATGTAATATATAGGACACATATAGGATGTAATAACAAAAAAGTCAGTGTAAGACTTTTCCCATACTTTAGAGGTCTGTGTGTTACATGGTATTTTATAAATATTAGGGACTTAATTGTTTGTGTGAGAAATAGCTATTATTTACGGCCATTTCACGTTTAAATGAGGAGCTGTAGCCAAAAATACCTCTCCAGGGTTTATACAGTTGTATGTAAATCCATGCTGGTATTGTAACCTATGTCCTTATCCATTTAAAAAGGGGGTTTATCTCCTACTTGGCATTTTTTGATAACACGGTAGACCAGTCCTGTATCCCCTTCCCATCCATTAGTCAATATATTCACAGCAACCAGCAATAACCCAGCAGCAAAAAGCATACTTAAGTTCTGTAACATCTCCCACCTGAATTGCTGTAGCCAGGAAAAACAAATGGGCCCAAATATATGTGACTACACTTATAAAACTGCTGAGCACCTGCAGCTTCATCAAAAGATGCTGGATGTCAGCACTTACCAGCTTAGTCCGCCAAATTAAAAATATTAACCACGTGGATTCATAAAGACTACAGTAATCTGTGTCAGGGCTGGCGTTTTACCTGGAATCCATCCTTGGTTTGGGATGTTTTTCATGCCACTGCAACTAGTTATTTTTGTGGCTACTTGTGCCACGTGTTGCTCGGTGGAGTAGCTGGTCCTGGTGGGATCCAGCTCGCTTGTGCTGTTGAAGGTACATTGGCTCTAGAGCCAGTGGCAGCCATCAGAGCAGCTGCGAGCTGCTGTGGAATCTTCCCTAGAAGCAAGAGAGATCAGTGGTTATTTTAAGACGTGGTTTTGGCTTTTTAAAACACAGTTTTGAATGAAGCACACGCTATTTAAGTCCAATCCCTTGCACTTTTTTTTTTGGTCCAGAGACTTGTTGGCATTTTGAAGGCTGTCATCCCAAGAAGTATAGATGGAACTTAGAAAAAAGGCAGGTCTGATGTTTTTCCAAGGTGGGTGAATCTGTTAGGCTTTTACATGTTTATAGCGGGTAGCTGTGAGCTCGCGGTTTTGTGTCTGGTTCTCAGAGGACGTTAGTTCCTAATAAAAAATAATTAAATTAAGAACATGTCTGGAGACCTTGGTTTTTACCTTTGTCCCAGTGCTGTCTTCCTTACTGTAGCCCCTCAGCACTTGAGTTGCTTGCCTTCCTCAGTCCTCCCCTTTCCAGAATATCCCCACTCCTACCCGTTTTCCTTAAGCAGCAGAGCAGGGCTTGGTGGGACCATGCTTGTTTCTGAGCTCTCTTACATGCCTTGATTGCCTGGTTATTTCTGGTTGAAGACATTCCTGCTGTGGGGAAATTTGGCTTTATTTCCATCTCTCCATTTCATGCCAGTTCTGGGGTAATAATTCTCTCTGAAGTGGCTCATAGGTAGTTAAAATTGGCCAGTGGCTTCAACCTTTACAGGGCCTGGAGGAGGGGAAGGGACAGACAGGATTACCACATGCCATTTATGAAACCAAGCTAAAGCCCAGAGCAGGGTGTTAGTACCAGGGTGGAGTGAGAACGACTAGAAAGGATGGCCAGCTGAGCTTTGGGTAGGAAGAAGATGAGGTGTGATATGATATTTTATCAAATTGGCTCAGATTGTAGAGGTGAATACAGAACATACATTTTGGGATACAGAATTTTTAATGCCCCATATTTTGTAAGCATTGAATTGACTTTAAAAGATGTACATTCAAGTAAGTCCTGATGTTAGGACACGGTGCTGACAGAAATGCAGAACTGGAGGCTCACGCTGAAAGGCTTTACAGAACTCCTGGCTTTTTTACTGTTGCCCGATATTATATAAGAAGTTTATTTCAAAGTCACAGAACTGCGATTTTCCTGGAAAGAAGTCTGTAATAAAATCCTTTATTAACTGATCACAGTTATGCAGGAAAAAAAACCAAGTATAGTAAATAAGAATATGTGCTGGGTTGGGAGTTACTTTTTTGTACAGCTTTAAATTGAGCAGTCTGAACATTTTAACAACCTTCCTGCCGCTATATGACACCTTAATAATACTATTTAAAAGGTTTGAATTGTTATTTTTGATGCTGGGTCTAGAAACATGGATGTCTACCTCCCTCTCTGCCTCTCTCTATTTCTCTCTCTGTAAACATATCCCTAGTTTCCCAGCAGGTTCAAACACAGATGGCTGCCTTATTGCGACAGAAGCAAAAATGCTACATTAATGTTTAAAGAGATTAAAAATCCTCTTGGCAGCAGTGGCATATGTTACCAGTTAATTGTAGCACTGGAAGCTTCCCTGCTGTTTTAAAACATGGACTCATTTTACTTGCTTTCTGCAGAGCAGTATGAAATGTCAAATTTGTTGGTATAAGTTTTGAATCCAGTCTGACAAAAATGAGTCATAAAGACAATGTTGTTGTCCTATCTAACATAGTTTTTGAATCCAAATAATGTTCTGCTGCTATGCCAGCTCTGGCAGAAAGCTGGCTCCCTGCTCTCCCCCTGTGATCATGTGTATACTTCATGATTTCAGCAGAGGGGGTTTGCATTTGGAAGGCAATTTTTAGCTCTTCACCTGCATTATTTCAGATTATTGTCATGTTGGCCAAAGCAGGCTGCTTGTTTAAATTACTTTTAAGATGTAACGCTAGCTTTTTCTGGCACAACCTGCAGTTGGAAACAGAATAGTCAAACCCACCCTGTGGTAGCCTGCTAGCAGTGAGCGTTTGTGTCGTGTTGAAGACATTTTTAACTGCCGTGGTCAGGTGATTAGCGCACTGCTGAGTAACATCGTTCTTTCCAGATCCCTATTCGCAGATTAGCAATTCTCAGTAGTGCGTTGCTGATGGTGTGCAGCTACTGCATGCTGCTTTTTGACTGGAGAAAGAAACAGGGAAACATTTTTGAAAAGCTTAAAACTTCTGTTGTTCTTCACTTTGAATTCTGTGGCTGTTTATGGAGTTTCTCCGGTCCTCCTTAAATCAGGTAGCAGCTGTCACATCAGGTGTACTTCAGAATAAAACAAAGGATGCAGTCTTCCTAACTAGCTTTTAAACATCAAACGCTATTAACAGAAACTTTTGCTTTAGAAAGTCTGATGATAAAACTCCACGTTACTGCACTGAGCGGTGTCACATCACCCTTGTGTGCGTTTTGAGTTGAGCTCCGTGGGCTTTATCAGGCTTAAGTATTCCAGAAAGTAATTGTGGTGTAAATATATTCTCATGTTGGAAAGTAAACAAAACTTACCATCACATATTGCCTGTGATCCTTTTTCCTATTTGTTCTTTGCCATATGTGCACGTTACGTTGTACAGACAAGTAGAAGTGATCTCTGCCCTGAGGGGCTTACAGTGTAGATTAAATATCACATGGAGATGAGACGTTCGTGTTGGTATTCTCAGCAGGGAAGGCCAAGGGTATGGTAGGCACGAACTACCCTAGCTTGCCTGAAAAACAAGCCTTTCAAATCAAGGCTGAAACACATCAGTAGGAGAGGGAGCACAACTGCTCCTGATTTCTTCAGAGGGCTTCAGCCTGCACAGAACTTGCCTGATACCTGTTTCTGGCACTGAGATTGATATTTTGAAAAACTTGTGCAAAACCAGACAGCTTTCTCTGCTGTCACTGAGGCATGCCTTGCCTCTTTGGGCAGTCAGGGGATTTCCAGATTACAGCATTAGTCATGTTTACATCACTATTACTTGTCATAAACATGAGCAGTAGTAAGAAAATTAACTGTTACTATATTTGGGGAAAAAAAAAAACTTTTGAACAGAGTCTTGCAATTACTTAGTTCAGTACGTCTTGCAGGAAGTTTAATCAAGTCAATAATTGTCAAGAAAGTGCTTCTTACTGGACTTTGATTTGTGCTGTTGGTTTTTTTTAAGAGAAAGGATCCAACTAACTTGAATAGCGTAATGTAAACATTAGAAACAGTATTTTGGTGAAAGCTTTCAAGAGTGAAAATATTATTGCTGACTGTGACCTGCAAATGCTGCTCACATGGAAAAGTAAGAAACAACATCTGCTTGGAAACCTTCAATTATAGGTGGCTGTCCAGTAGGACGCTGAAAATAAATCCTAGGGAGGACCTTTGTACAATAAAACATGGAATTGCATTTCCTTGTTTGTCTCCTTTGGCAGCAGTAACTTCAGCAGCAGATTGATACTGTGATTGGTGACGCCAAAGAATCTACTGGTTGAGCTTGGAGTTGGTAGCCCTTGCTCTTTTAGCAGAGAACAGGTCAAAACCTTCACTCATGTAAAGCAGTGTCCTGACACATCTAACTTAAATTAAGAAGTGGAGAGCCAACACATTAGAGATGAGGCCAGTGTCCTCTTTGACTGCTGTCCTTTGTGGTAATGTCCTTAACCCATCATTTTTGTGAATTCTGATCACTCTCGTTACTCTGACTTCATGCTTTCTTCTCCTATTATTTTCCTATCCTGATTTGATTAGATCGTAAGTTCAGAATATAGACAGTGAAATTTGCAGCCTAAGAATTCTAATTAAAAGAGCAGCTTGTTTGCTAACACAACAGAGATTTGAATTCCCCACGTACTACACTGTGGATCCATGTCCTGTGTGGCTTATGGTTATAGGACCCATCGAAGTCAGTAGGATTATGTAGCTACTAGAGGAAATTATTTCCTGAGCATAAAAGGTTCTTTACTGAGGCAATTTACAGTTACTTAAGTTATATTTGTATGCTAATTAATACAAACCTTTCAGGATCCAGTACCAGAAATTAGAAGGAAATTTTACTGAATTCTGAAGAGTGGGCTGCTTTGGGGAATGCGAAGCATTGTGTTAGTCACCCACTACGTCTCTTGCTCGTGGAAAAAAACCCAGTCCAGTGGTAACACGTTCCTATTTAGCTGAAACAGAGTGTTTATTCGAGATGGAAAAACAGAGATCATGTCTTTGAGGTATTTACAGTAGAGCGGACACCAAAGAAATGGTAATACTGACTAACTACTAGGCACGAATAACAAATATAATCTTCATATATGACAGTAATATTCTGGAGCACTATATTAAGTCTTGTTTTCAACCTACAGTCAGCATTAGAATACACAATTTTTTTTTTATCATGGATCAAGGGGCAGCCAAAAGTATTTTCATAAAAATGATGTTAGATAACGGTGATACAAATTCCCTTGGCCCAAGCTGTAAATGACTCATTTCAACGTAAGGTGCATATCAAGACATCTACTTTAATAAAATATCTTGTGAAGTATCAATTTTAGGAAATAGCATCAAGAACTCCAGCTTTTCCAAAAATTTGGGTAACAGTTTATTCAATAGTAATCCGCAGAAAAGCAAACTTACTTTTTCAAGCCATTCAAAGTCTGAAACATATGATCAGAAAGGATTATTTTGAGATGGAGAAATCTGTCACAAGATTTGCTCCTCTAGAGTATCTCTTAGTGATGAAACACTTAAGGCTTGTCTGGCTTAGTTTAATTGTGTTTTAACTGTTCTGCTCTATTTGCAAATTTGTATCCCGTTGCACCTCTGAGATTGTATTTTGGTGCTGTGTCCTTTATGTCTTTTGTCTGCATGGTTGCTGCATTTTTATTTTTTTTTCAAGATTTCAGCTTAACTATATTACTAGTTTTTAAAACACAAACAGCTGAGAATCACAATAAAATTAACACAATGCATCATAATAAATACACTTAAACAAAATCATTTTATTAAGAAAATCGTAGTTTTCTTTGATATTACAAGTATGCCCAGCATGCTGCATATTAAAAGCATTATCCCATATTGTCATGTATTGTAGCTATCCCAGGCTTTGCGTATTCTCTCTAGCTTGAGAAATTCTACAGGGTTTTTGAGCGTATGTATGTTGTCATTGTTGGGAGCCTCACTTACTATTCAGTAGGATTCTTACTGAAGTTTTCTCACTCTGCCACAGCAGTCATTTGTTTATTTTTTCTTACTCATTCCTCCAGTGTTCTGGAATCCTGATGCAACCAAGTGAAGCCTGCCTTGGGTAGTTGTTTTTTATTTTCAAAGCAATACAGCATCTTTTTTTTTTTTATACTTGCATTAATGCCTTTGGGAAGATTCAGGTTCAGCCTCTAGAGCTTTTTTGCTCCCTGGGATTGGGGTTGGCACACGAGAGTACAGAACGCTTGTAGGATTGAGCCAATCACCATTTAAAAGAAGATTGAATGTTGCAGAATAATGAAAGCAACATTATCATCCTTTCATTGTCCTGAAGGATAATGCTGCATGAATTCTTTTTCTACAGGTGGATTGACGATGGAGATTTCCTGATTGTCAGGGTACTTGGCGTTTATCAGCATTTGAACTAACCTACATTATAAGCTACTTTTGCTCCATGACTTCCTGATATTTCTTGTTAAAATGCTGAACGCACACAAAACTTTACACAGGCAATTGCAAAACATTTTGTAATTTTCGGTGGTACAGTGATAGACATCACTCACGCTGTTTAAATTACAATTACTGGTGTCCTATTATTTGTTTACAGTTTTACTGGAGCAACAAGATGAATGCAGATGTAGCAGCTGCACTAATTCCTTGGGATTCACAGATATCCTGATTAAATTAATTTCATACTTTGTTTTCCACAAGTGAAGTTTGCAGTTGAGGAGGAGGGTGTTTTTATCCCTCTTTCTCCTCTTTGTGAACTTGTGATAGTAGCATAAAACATGGAAAAATTTAGTCTTTAATTTTGAAGCTACAGTGAACCTACTAAAGATGTATATAAGCATATTTAAATAGTTACTTTGCATTATTCATGTAACTGGAAAAAGATTCACTCTGGGTAGACAATTACTGTGTATTAACATCTTGCCTTAGGGCAGTGGAAATGGTTTTTAATGAGGTGTTACCAATCCTGAATATCTTTCATTTGCCACTTGACCCAACAATTTATCTTTTACTGAGACATCTTGACTTTAAAATACGTAGCTTTATTATAGAGATTTCGTTAAATGTACAGTGTACTTTAAAAGAATGTTTATTGACATCAAATGTATTTATGAAATTAATGTGTATTATTCTGAATAATAACTAGTACCCATAAATGGAAGTTCATCAGAATTTCCTGAGTATTCAGATCCAGAGCCTAGGAATCACCCTGCTAAATTAGTATTCAGGTCATGAAAACAACTAATGAGGCTTCAGACCTATAAAAGTCCACTCAAACAAACATCTGCCAGTGTTTTAGAGGATGTTCTGGCCCTGGCATCTGCTGTGACCTGAAGGGCAGAGCAATATGAACTGAACTAAGGCAGTAGTTCAGATAATTTGAGATCTAGAGACGATAGCAATAAAGAGAAGAAATATGGTTCTTCCTCCGGCGTGAAGACACAAATATCCACTGCTCAGTCACGCAGCAGCAGGCTGAGGAGGAGCAGCATTTCCAAAGTTACTTTGCTCAAATGATAAAGCTCAGGTACTTGCACTCTAACTAGTGTGATCGAGTACTCTGCACCTGGTTGTCCTTGGCAGATAAAATGATGTTTCTGAAAGCCTTTGACATACCACGTCTGTCAGTGGCTACGGTGTGAGTTTTCTACACTAATTGCTCATACAAGTGCTTATGATGGTGGTAAGAGTGTTTATGTCAAGGTGGTCCTGGGCAGTAAGTCTGTAGGATAAATATAATATCTGTAGGATAAGAGCTCTGTGAATTCATCCTTTACTTTATAGCACATGAACTTCATAGAAACAAACCCTAAGAGTTAACGTAGTGTTGTGTGTTTGGAGCAGCAGACAAAATCTCTTTTGATCAGGATTATGTGAGAACATCCTTCACACAGTTGGCTACCACATGCCCCATACGAGTTTGTTAGATGGACCTGTAGTCAGCTCTTCTGTCTACTCTTAGGTCGATAGCACAGAGCAATGCTCCCAGTAGGACCAGTTTGGATACTGGAGTATAGATCCACACCAGCACAGCACCTTTCTCAGGCTATTCTTATTTTAGACACGGTTCAGGCACCTTTATATCCTTCCTTGCTGCCACACTGGTATCCCCATAGTGACCATACGCTGCTGTGGCACCTGCCTGGATGCCATCATCGAGGCCATCAGCGGCTGTACGTGACGGTTCAGGGTGCCAGTAATAAGATTCTGCAGGACCACAATGTAGCTGTCTTTGGCCCAGAATCAGTAGTCTAGAAAGACAAAACAGACGTAACACAAATTAATTTATACAGAAATTACAGTGATCAAGAATAAGAGGTTGACCACTGCTTCGTTTCTTGCTGGAACATATGGTGCACAACTATAATTCATCTTGGTGAGTGGGGAGGGTTACAGGGTAAGAGGGAATCTTCCTGGCATATAAACCCATACAACACCAGTTACTCCGCTGGAGTCTCCTTCTCCTGTATATGTAATCTCTGTTGAATTAATTTGCGGTTGGCTGAATTTCAAACACGTCAGGTTTATTTTCACCTATGTGGATGGGATTTTCCTTTGGATCAGTTTCTTATGTTAATTAGACCTGCATTTATGCTACGCTGTAATGAGCTTTAGCAACTCCGCTTGTGCAAGCTTTTGCAGTTGCCTGGTTTGGATACACTATGGATTTTCCTGTTTCCCAAGTCATGGAATGTCTTAAGTAGAGCAAATAGACCTTTTCTAGTTTTTCAAGTGAGAGAGGGTTTTTTTTTTTGTGAGGAATGTAAAGCCCAATGTATTAACTTGCATTTTGAAGGAATGAGGGGTGTTTTTAGCTGGGAGACTTACAGGTTCTTCAGCTCTTCAATGACAAAGTGAAAAAGAGTAAATAGGATGGATTTTGTATGGCTTCCAGGCAAGCCTCTACGTGGAGGGGCAGCCTTGGATACCTGAAGCAGACTGTTCTGTGTTTCAGTAGGAAGAGATTAACGCAAGCCAATCTTAAATGTCTGTCTTTCTAGCAGAACAAAGATTGTTTCTAATTTAAAGGGATTTCCACATCAACTGCTTTGTTGATCTGTTCAACACATGAAGACCATCTGATTTTTAAAAGCTGATCTAATCTCTGATTTTTTTCTGTTTATTTTACTGGGAGCCAAAGGATGCTTCACACACTTGAAGACCAAGACATATCTCTGTATAACTACATAGACAGTAGGACTCTCTCTTCAGGTGGCTATTTTTAAAAAACTTCTATTTCGGTGCCCCTGTGGAAGCAAGATATGCGAAAACTGATATTCGCAGCTATTATAAACAGAAAGGCTTATAAAATACAACCCAAAACCAAGTTTACTCAAATGTGGCATATATTTATCATACAGTTCATATGTAAGTATATATTTTCTGGAATGTAGTGGGACCTTCCTGCTTTTATCTTTATTGCTCACTGCAGAGTGGTTGAGGGTGAGCCATTTTCCTTAGTTTTCCTGATAATTCAGGTTGCATGACTTGAACCCAGTGGAAGCAGACTTGGGTTCAGAGCCATCTGACAGAAGGAGTGTTGGACAATAAACCTCAGTTGGGGAATATCTGTAGCTTTATACAGACATAGAGGAGAACAGAGGTGGATTCCTGTGAATTCTAAGGCAGGTAATGATAATTCGTCCTAGAAGGTCACAGTAGAGAAACACAGAGAGCTCCTCTTCATCTTCCCCACCACCAAGTGGTCTTGGCTAGTCCATGAGAACAGACAAGCTGTTGTTTCCTCACAACAAGGTGAAATTATTACGGAAATAATTTGTTTTATGAGCATTGCATATGCCACAAGCTCTTCAGCCTTCCTGAGGTATAAAGATAGGCTCAATCCAAAAAACTAGGAAAACCATGGATATTTAAACTTCTCCTATCACAAGTAAGCAATAGAGGTAGGCGTGACCTTTGTGGAGCAGTGAGGCTTCCTGCATCTCTCTGCAAGCAGAACCTTACACTCAGGCTGTCAGCATGTCTGCATATGGTTTTGTTGGCCAGAGAAGTCTTGCTCTGCCCATGCTCCAAGCCAAGTAGAGCAACATGAGCGTGGGCAGCACACGTGGAACCTCAGTGGTAACTCTGGGCCCAAGCTAATGTACCCTGGCTTTTAAAAGGCTCTTTTAAGTCGTTTCAGCGTTGTATTAAAAACATTTGGATGTTTTTTAGTTATCTAGCTAAGCAGGGGCAGAGCAAGCCTGTTTCTGCCTGGGAAATACCTTCTACTTACCCTCTATTTAATACAACAACCTCAGCTTGAGTTTGGCACTTGAAAGGTTTTTTTCTTCAGGAGCCTGAGGCAGTAGCTGTAATTGCCAGCTCATAAGTAGCTTCTTCAAAACAAAACCTTATTTATTCTTTCTTCCACAGAGCACAAGTGTTAATGGTGCAGAAGTTAAGAGCAATTTTGCACGTTTTTCCCCTTGCAACTACTGTTGTTTTCCCTTATAACAGTAGAAGTTTATGTTTATGAATACAAGTTTATTTCAAGCAATTAGCTTCCACTTCCTTTTGAAAACAAGAATCTTTATATCTCAAAATACATTTTTGCATAGCAAAAATACTCATATTTTCCTCCCGAAATACCTTAAAATATTTAGAATTTTTTGCTAAATTGTGGTGGGGGGAAAAAAAAGATCTAGGAGACAAGGCTTAGACTGTTCTCACTTCTCAAAGAAGTTTGGAATAAATATCCATCTTAACCTCAGGCATTGTTGTTAATATTAAAACTTGGGCTTTTCAGCTTCACATACTTCCAGAGCACTTATTTAAAATAAGAATGGACTTTTATTCTCAACAAATCTGCGTACCACAATGAAATATATTTTTATATGTATAATGATCAGTGGGATAGGTATGACCTTCACTTTCCAAACCATTTATTTATTCAGTCATTATGGTCAAAATGACATGCCTAAAACTCTTCCTCGTCACTTAAGTGAAATAATATGCATAGTAACAGATGGGCTTGTAGAATTTTTAAAAGGTATGATATCATCACATGCAAGTACTGAACAATTAGATTAGGATAAGAATTATATCAGCATTGCCTATTACATAATCAGGAGTGGGGAAACTGGGCCTTCTATTCTGTTAAGTATTGCAATAATCATGGGTAGGAGGAGGAGTGAACCTGAGTTCCCCCAATAAATGAATAAAAAAGAGTCAATATACAAAAGATTTGTGTGTTTATGATAAAGCTTGCGTGCATTACCACAGTGAAAACTGTAGGTCACACAAAGAATGAGCGCTGGGTAAATGATAAGCATTGGCCTTTAATGGAGCATTTGAGGAGGTTGGGTGGTCAATGCAGTAGAAGCGTTTGTTGGCTCTGGGAACCCGTCCAAGTTCAGACTGTGGTCAAATGCAAAGACGACTGAAGTCCCAGTATTTCCTGAGTTTGGCCTTTTAGGAAATCAAGCCCCCAATGTATAATTGAATATGTCATTCCTTGGGGAAACTGAAAAAGCATTCTTGCCTACTCTATCCAGCTCTTCAGCTGTGTGGTTCTTGCAAGGTTTTAACTACATCAGTGTGAAATGGAGAAAATTTGAAGCATTTAGTTGAATGATTTAGTTTTTAGAGCAGAAAAAACCCCCACTAATGCACACAAAGTGGTAAGACATTCATAGGGTGAACGTTCTCAATAGAACTCTCTCCGTACTCGCACATGATCAAGAATCTAGAGAACAGAAATGTGTAAAACAATTTCCAACTGTGCATTGCACCGGAATGCAAAGAGAAAAAAAAACTTAAAAAATCAGAGTTAGTGGTCATGCATGTAAGTGAGCGTTATCATAAATAAATAAAACATTAAAGTACCTTGATTTAGTATGCTTAATTGTTTTGCTAAACTGACTCACTAATGACTATTGTCTTTTCATGAAGAAAACCCTGAGCATGAAGTAGGACTTCAAAGTAAAAATAAAAATGCTGCTCTTAGCTATCTGATTTCAAGGGGCCTTACAGCTGGGTGTGATGCACTATGCAACTAAATTTCTTTAAATGTCTTATATTCATTGCCTGTCTGCCATGTAATCCAATAATCCGTTAAACCACCTAACAAATTCTGAGTTCCTTAGCTATACGTTCATGTCTGTAGGTGTAAGCGTGCATGTTCTGCTGCCCCATTCATGGTCCACCCCTGTCCATGGGTGTTCTTAGACATGATACTCATATGGCTGCTTTAATGATACAGTACAAATGGGACAGTGTTGTTCCATGCTCAGCTTTTAGGAGTATCACTGAATATATTGGGAAAAGACGCTATATTGTTAATACAGGAGCCACAGAGTAGTCCCACATCTTTTCCTTTAAATAAATGTAGCTACAGATGCGCCCTTGGTTTCCACCGTGAGGACACCGATCACTGGCATGGGACCGCAGCAGTGACAAAGCTTTTTGTCTTGTTGTCTTCTTGTTTTCAATTTCCCAATTGATGGGATTTTTGCCAAATTATTACAGGACTCTTGATTCTTATTCTCCTGGTCTTTGCCGTTTTCGTACGGATTCAACAAGCTATTGAGCATCCCCAGCTCTAGTTGCTGGACACCAGCTGTGGTTGTTGTGAGACCTGCAGGGTCTCAGCTGTGTCAACTGCATCTTCCTAACTTCCCAGTAGATGGGAAGAAGCTGTGGCCTACCACCATCCGGTCCAAGGGTCTGCTTGCTTTATTCTTCCAAGGATAAATTGATATATATTTAAATAGCAGTCCTAGAAAGTACTTGTAGGTGATTAAGTGCGAAATTTGGTCTATAGGCATTACTAAGGAAAAGAAGATGAGATAAATATATGTAGTGTGTACTACGTATACAAAACTCTTTAAAACAGAGCATGTTGCAAACTACTGAAGGCTGATTTAAAACAGTTTGTCTAAATTTACTTCAGCTGTCTTGCAAAGAGATTTTCATTTCACAATCACATATACTTTATCCAGTGTACTTTTTTTTTCCCCCCCAATTAAATTGGATGAACACACAAAGGAACAGAATTAAAGTTTGGAAGAATTTAAAGCTAGCATGTCTTACATTTCCAGTGTTTCTCTTGGCAACCTAAACATTATTTTAACTTGGGGTGTGATTATATATTGGCTCACATAGGGGAACTGCAGAAGTCAGCCTGCTGAGCATCATTAAGCACTTTGGTGCTCGGTGGGAGTTTGTTCATTAGGAAGAGTGCGTTATGAATTTTACTCTGTGTGCATCTTTGTGAGAGAGAGGGAGGGAGAGCAAGGCAATGAGAAAGAAACATAAGATAAATCATTTGCACATACAAAATAACTAAATATCAATAATCCTATGTAAAAGAAGCAAAAAAAGCATTGCCCAGAAGAAAACAAGTATCAACATGAGGGCTGTAAAAGAAGTCTCCTGAAACCTGTTGCTGCTGCTGCTTGGAAACTTGCATTACTTCCTCAGATTTAATCTGGTTGGCAAAGATCCACCACTCTGCCATATTTTGCCTTTTGGGTTATCATTTCATTGTAGGTATTTGGCTCATTTTTTTAAATCTTGGGACATAGAAAGGTAAAATTGTACAATAGAATTCCTTTTAATGTTACCCCTACTTATAAGTGAATTCTACTAGCAAGAGAAGACTTAAACTGTAAAGACTTAAAAGCACAGTAGTTTTTCCAGGTTTTATTATTTTAAATCAAGATTTTTCACAGCTGAGAATAACTTATAGAAGATTATGCCTTCATTTCATTTTATATGTCAATTACTGGTTATCAAGGACTACGGGGTCAGGCCGTGGGATGGTGAAGTTCCTGAAAAAGGCTTTATTTTGGATGGTATATAAAATGTGTTTGTTTTTTCACTAAAGTATTAAACAAACAAATAATTAAAAAAAGAAAACAATAATTGGCTTAATTTTATATTCGCATTGGCTTCATTCTAATGTTTTGTAATTCTGTTGGCCTCTCTATCTGCTTATTTATATCTTTATGGATGCAGAGAAAAATCAGACTGTTTTGCCAATGGTTTTTCAATACCAGTGCAACATACCCACTTGGCATAAGTGACATCCATTAGATTTTCAAACATACTTATTTTACCTTAATATAATATGTATACATACCATAGCGTTTTTGCTGTTCTGCGTACAATAAAAGCAAGTAAACAATTGTTGAAGGAGGAGAGAAATGTGAAAAAGGGATATTATGTTCCTTTAAATTATGTCTCCAAATATTTTTTCTCTATGAAAGTAGCGAGAGCTTAAGCAACTCCTGCTGTCTTGTTGTTCGACATCCACTACTGCCCATCTGCCTATTGATTGGTAGGAAACTCCAAATGGGAATTTCATCTCATTAATCATGTCACATCACAGGGATTAGGACAAAAAAAATCCTTTATGCTTCACAGCAGCCATCTAACGCCCAGTAAGACAAGTGAACGAATATGATATGGATAGAATATCTTCCCACTAATTAAAGGTCATCTGCTAAAAACTGCGAGTCAGGCTTGCTCAGAATGTGCTATAATTTAAGTCTGCACATACTCCAGCTTTGCAAAATGAAAGGAACAGTAAATACGTATTTATAATTCAAATGTTAGCATAGCTCGAGAATAAAACCCATCCATTACAGAACGCCATAGTGACAATACTAGCAATGGTGCTTCTGCCTGAATAGCTACCTGAAAAACCCGGTTCCATCGATCCTCTCTTCTTCCCCCTCACATCATCATTAATATCCGTCCACGTGGCATTTCCCCACCGATATGCTCTGTAATCCTCTTACGACACCACCAAAATGGTTACTGTTCTACTCATAACCCACATAATCTGCATTATAAGATACTAGGATTTTTCTAAGCCTGTTTGGTACTGTAACGAGCAGGGAAAAGCAATTAAAATTGCTAAGACGTGGCTGAGCAGGTGAGGTGAGGTTTCCTTACAGTTAGGGCACTGTGGCAGATGAGAGGGACACACACAGCTTTGGAAGAAAGCCAACTTATTAATGGAATTTGACCATGCAAAACTTGTTGAAATCCCTCTAGAACATCAAATGCCACATTATAATATCTTTACTGAGGACCCTGCTATTCCCGGGAAATCTTTCATTCCCTTTTCAGAGCATGATTTTTTTTCAGTAATACTTTGGAAAGTAAGATTTCTGGGCTGTATCTTGGTTTGCATTTCTGTTTTGCTTTGTCTCTGTAATGAAAGCTCTCATCAGTTAAAAGCAGCTAGGTGGGATCTGCTTTTTTTGTCGGAAAGAAACCTTCAGGGAATTAAGGTTTGTTTTGACAGACCTAACCCATTTTTTGCTTTTCAGTTAGCAATTCTAAAGTCACAGATATTTTGTCCTGGAAATAATTGCTTATATTATTGTATTTAAAATCTTACAGGTCATTTTAGTCACGTTAATGACTTGGAATGAAAGTTAGATGATAACACAGATCTGGTTTTAATTAAGAGCCTTGCTAATATGATAAGGTAACATAAGTGGTCTCTCCTAAAACAAGCAGAGCAATACTGCACGCTGCCAGTGCACAGACTGTCACGATATGGAATTCTTATGATTTAGGATTTGCGTTTTCAAAGTTTATGAGGCTGCAATTATTTTCCACCATTTTCTGTGATTCTAGCAAATGATCCTATCTCCGAGCGTGCTATCCCGAAGAGATAAATTGTTTACCAAAGTTTACAATCATTAGTATTACAAAGCTCAGGACGTCAGCAGAAAGATCTCTATTTTTTCCATTGACCTCCATGCTTAAGGAGGTTCATGCTGAAGCCTGTATTAATGGTGAAATAAAAGCATCCATGTTTTTGGAACTTCCAAATCTCTAGGTAAGGCAGGGGATGAAGACAAATATTTGACTTTTAAGTTGCTTTCCTCTTCTGAGTAGGCTGAAATATGCTTCACTTTTGGGTTGGTTTTTGTTTTGGTCCCTCAGGCTGGTATAATTTAATAATGAAAACTACAGAGGTCAGTGATTAAGTTCCCTGTTTCTTGGCTGTAGTTGAGTTAGCAGGCTGTTTCTCAGGTGCTAGTATTTTTCAGCCTACAGTTGATATAATAGACTGTATTGTCCACATTTGTAGTAGATGATGGTATGTTATTAGTCTATGCTGTATGTGCATAGCTGTACATTTAAAAAAAAATAAAACAAACAACTAAAAAGAGTAAAACACCACAAAAAAGCAACACCCCTTGCAATATTCTCAGTAGATCTCACAGCCCATACCGTTATTGTAAGAAAGCATCAAGGTAGCTACTATAAATGTCCTGGTTTTGGAAGTACTTGAGTAGTCAGATACACTACCGTAAAGCACCGTTACCAAGTGCATATTTGTTTAAATGAAAATAGAATTGCTCACAGTGAATGAGCTCAGACAGTAACATCCTGGCGAACAGTTGCCCTGCTGCAGCATTTGTGCATGATAATTGTCTAAACAAACTTAATTTATTTTAGTATAGAAACAATCTACAACTACGTCTTCATTCAGAAATTGTCTGAGGTGGTAATAACTGCTCTACTTTATGAAGGTTTTTCTGCTTGTTGTTTTCTTTCCTTCATAGACCTGTATATGTACACACAGGTGTATACATAGTGTTCCTCCTGTATGAAGCTAGAATATGTTCTGTTTTATATCATCACTACGTGCCTCTCCAACATGTTTGGGTGTTTAACTCCCCTAGAGACCTGTTTGGAAGAGCTGTCGGAATAACCAGCAGTAAGAATGTGCTTTCCCATTCTAGAGGGAGAGGAAACCAACACTGAAATCAGAGCAACTGCACCTACCTCGTACCGCTTATTCCGCTGGTTTGGGAGAGTCCCGCTTTCCTCCTGCCTTCTCCATTGTCACTTCTTTCACCAGACTGATTTACCTCATCCACAGCACGCTGCAATCCCGGCTTTACTTACCAGCCATCCTGTGCCACCTCTTGTGCCAGTCTATAAACCACTCCAACAAGTGCACTGACCACATCTGGTTTCCTTGTAGCTGAGTAGCTCCAAGCCCTCACCTGTTACCAGTCCCCTTTTATTTTAATCAAACAAGCTCCATCCTCTCCTCTCTCTCTCACTGGAGCTCAGTTTACCCCTTCAGTTTCTGCTTCCCCTTTCCATTCCCATGCTGATTTTCTTTCTCTATTCCCACATCTCTTCATGTTCAGGCCCAGATTTATCAGATTACTTAATCAAAAGTCTTCTGACCCTTCCTATTCTGCTTTTCACCCCTCTGCATTTATAGCAGATCAGATGCCCTCTCCACTCTGGAACCATGGCTATTAGTAAGAGGTCACTGATTCCAAAGGAGATCCAGGCTCCCTGTGCTTATCTTCTATAGCTGCTTCCACCCTAGGCTGGACAAGCTAAGAGCAGTATTACACAAGGGATTATTCATAAATGTTATCTTCTCAGAGATTTTCTGAGGATGAATAAGGATGTTCAGGGCAAATAATAATAAAAACTCATGGCATTTATTTTTTTAAGCTTTTTAGGGCACACTTACATTCAGGTCTTCAGGTTAAATGTCCAAACTGGCTCAAAACGAGCTGATACATCAGCACAGCATAGCAGAGGATTGCTTTAGGATATTGGCAGTAGCTGTTGAGAGCATCATTAAGGTGTTCTGGCAGGGCTGGGTAATGTGGTTGGAGAACACAGACATAACTACGCAGCAGGGATCATCCTCCTGTGCTCACGGGCTGTTGTCTGCACTCTTTCTGCTCTTCACAACTGAGCCCAACAGGTTCCTCAAGCAGAAGGTCTTTGCAATGCACTGTGTGATGCAGATACGTATCCTTGCAGGCTTTGAATTTTGATCTTATGAAGCTGTCAATACTGTTTACTTCCTTGAGCAGTGACAGGCAATCAGCTCAAGTCTGACAAATATTGGGTAATCTACTCAACCTTTTGCCATTCAGAGGGAAGCTGACAAATCTTTCTTCTTGGCTATCTTGTTTGTAACAACTTTGGTGACCGAAGAACAGCACTGTTTCCTCAGACAGCAGAAATGTTCATCCCAAACTTCCTATGACATTCAGCAAGCGAGTCAACCCATGTGCAGGAGCCCGTACAGTTGCAAGCGGCGTAATTCCCGTTTTCCTTTGCAAATAATTACTGTACATCCATCTTCCAGTGAGAAAACAGCCATAAAATAGGTTTGCTATTTGAACATGATAATTGGTACAGCATTCAGCAACACACAGTTGAATGAATTGCAAGGCATTCCTGTGACCGTCGTTACACATCAGTACGGCTGAAAAGTAGAGAAAGTGCCAAAACCAGGTGCTTTGATGTTAAGATACAAACATGAAGCAGAATAAGGAAAACACGCTTTATGTGTTGCTTACACTCTCATCTGCTCCTTGCCAAAAAGACAGTGCGTTAAAAGTCATTAAACCATTCACTTTTTTAATGTACAGATTGCATTTGATGCTCAATAACCCTTAGAAGTGGTTCATGGTTAAAGACATGCGACAGGTCCATGGCACAATATACAGTGCCTAGTGTTGCACCCATGAAGTGTGTGATCAGCGGTTGGGCAGCCCCCTGAGTTGTCCCATGACTCTGTGAGCTGGGGAGGGACCGTGATACCTGCTGGGAGCTGTGGGGAAGCACGGAGCAGAGCTGGTGTGGTGTTGTGCAAGTGCCTTGTGGGCCAGGTAGCCACAGGCTTCTACATCTGCGTATCCAGGGAGCCTTGGGCAGGGAACGGACCATAGATCCAGCCAGTGGGCATGGCCCAAGCCCGCTGCCCGGAGCTGGCTCATCCCCTTGGCTCTCGCTCTGACGGCTGCAATATGCTGCCCTCGCTTCTGGCTCCTGCACCACACACGGGTGGGAGTAGCTGCCCAAGAACAGCTTCCCGGGGAGCAGGAACACACTGCAGCTGATCCTGGTAAAGATGGGTCATGAAAGCTTCTAGTGCCTCAAACGCAGGTTATCAAAAATGAGTGGAATGTGTGTCATTGAGCCACTTTTCATTTTCACACCTGCATTTCTTCCAAGTTCGCTCTGTTTTGAGAAGGGGAGAAGATAACTTGTGGGTTCAAATATTCTTTTCCGTGATGCTTCTAAATGTGTACACATGACAGGGCGCAGACTTTTACCTAGAGTATATTTGTTGGTTTTCTTCACGTTAATACAGTTTTAGTATTATTTTAAATAAGAGTCCTCTCATTTAAGTTATGGGAGAATCCAAAGAGAGGATGCTAGTCCCTCCGGATCCGTGGTTCATAGCGTATATTGATTTCTAGTGTTTTCCAGTAAGCAAAAGTTTGACAACCATAATTTTATGAAAATGACAATTGAAGAGGACATCTGGTGAGAATTCATTTATGCCTTTTTACATTTTTAACAACCTGGCTATTTTTACTCCTCTCATCCTCTCAAAGGGAGTACAATGTAATGAAGCATGGAGCTGGAACTAGGCCACACCTCAGCTGGAAAATGTCAAATTCTATTATGCCATCCTCAAAAGCATAAATCATAGCTGCACATTTTTAAAGGTATAAATGATGGTGGGAACAATATAAAACATTCATCTGAATTCATGCAATGTATTTATAGCAGAGAATGGTAGAGTACGGGCTATTATTTATGTAATAGAGAAATACACTGAATATTTAAAAGTTGAAATCTGTAATACATAGTCTCTTACTTTTGCTGAGGACTCCCTTTAAACAGGGTTCACTTTCTTGCATTTAATATTTCTGGTTGTCAGCTAACAAACTAACCTGCTTCATGTCAGGAACTACTAGCTCCTTTGTCACTTGAAACCCTTATTTTATGTATGTGAAATATTTTCAGTGGTCTCAAGTTTAAAAAACATACGTGACCAGTTTAATATCCAGGGTTCCACATTTCCTTTTTTTTTTAAATATTAAATTGTACCTTTCACGCATTCTTTGCCACGTTTCATTGGTTAAATTATGTATGGGGAGTAAGTGTCTCTTTCGGCAGCAGCAATACCGTAAGTCATAACTATTCAAATAAATAAATAGCATTTACTCAGCACTTAGGAGGAGGATGAAAGTTTGTTAAACTCACTTGCTCACTCCCACTCTTTGTGTTTTCTTCAATATTCCTTTTCTTCCAAGAGGTTTAAATTGTCTGAGCCTGACTCTACTCACAATAAGTTTCTCTCTCTGGGTATGTTCTATACCTCTCAATTCTATAGCACAATTTTAAATATTTTTAGTATATTATGACATTCATACACGTCACTAGGTGACCTTAATGGGGACTGCTGATAAGCTACAAGAGCATGTGATTTTATACCACTATGAGATTTTTTTTTTTGCCTGCTGTCCAGCCTGTAGTAGATGAGGCTCTTGGGCTGAGTATTTAAAATACAGACTTGTACAGTATAAGGCTGCTAGCCTCTCTGAACTCCATTGTCTAGTCATGTTCCTAAATATATATATTAGGCTGATTATAGCGATTATAGATTATGGTATATTTGCTGTGTAACAAATAGGCTACATTAATCATGATGTAAGTGACTAAAAGGTGGCACGGACCCAAACTCATTCTCGCTGCTACCACCTGAAAGCTCTTATTGTACTAAAGCAGTTACTGTACAAATCATGTTATTTATCATCTTGTAAGTATGTTTTTAATTTGAACTACTACAGTTTTTGAGATCCTGGTTAAAGCTCTTCAGAGACAAGCAAGTCAGTTGAAAACCATCTGTAGTAGCCATTAGTGGAACTGAATTGCATGTATTTTCTGAGGCACATTGTTCTGTGCAGAGTCTTCTCCCATACATGCAGTGGTCTTATCACAGCATCCTCAGCTATATGAACGACACCTCTGCTATAGCGTTTCTTCTCATGTCCTTTATCCAAAGAGATCTTGTGCAGTTGAACTGCAAGTTTCAAGAGAGGATTATTTCTGACTTAGACTGGGGGCCATGGGTCAGGATCTTGTCTAATGAGTATTTGTGTTGTTACGTGTGTCTGCGATACATGAGAAATGGAAACGTGGAATAGTGTGGTGCAATCTGTAGTGCTCTTCAGTTCCTAAGGAATTTGTTCCCTTGGACCTGGCTCGATACAGTCAATTTTTAGTTGTTTAGTAGAAGCCAGAATGCCACTGTGTCGGAGGAGCAGAGATGACAATTACATCTACTGCTATGGCCAACATTCCTGGACCTGCACCAACAAGTAGTCTGAAGATAAGGGCCAGATCTTTGCATCTGATACGGATCTTATTTAAACCCAGGTTACAAAGTGGAGGATAGGTTGAGTATAGTACTGAGCCTGTTTTGCTGAGGACATGCATTACCGAATTTAGCATCTGCTGGTCTTTCCCAGCTGCAGAAACCCTGTGTCCCTGTATCGCATTGCTGGAGGCCATCCAAAAAGTGATAGAGGGTTTTATTGTCAGATCAAGAAATTCATTTGAAATCTGTAAATCGTGTATTTGAAGGTGAAAGCAGTGCTGACTGTTTTCTCAGAGCTGTCTCAGATAACGCTTGGATGGGATGGGGTAAGAAGGCAAAGTGAATTTGCTCTAATCAGTGAAATACATATCAGCTAATATATATATATATTTTAACTATACAAACTTTTCATTCTCTTCACTGAAAAGGCTGTGTAGTTTTTTAGTACTTTTTAGAGAAAGATCTTGAACCAAATGTTAATGCTGTTTAACTTCATTGTGTATCATGTTCCCAGCTTGTATCTAAACAGTGTTCTTGCACAGTAGATGTTTTAGTGTTAGACATTTGAAATCTTATCTACCATTCTGTTCTTCCTGATTTAATCTCCTTGGCTTTAAAGAGTCTGTCTGAAAAATGAATCAGAAGAGGAGCACTCAGCTAATTGAGAAGGAGGTTAAGAAGCTATTCTTAAGAGTCATTCTTATTCTTAAGAGTTCTTGAGCTATTCTTATGAGTTTAAGAAGCTATTCTTAGGCTAAAGGGTGGCAAGGAGTAGTTGAAAATTTGAAGTTGAAGGCAAATATTTTAAGAATAGTATGGTTAGTCAAGTGCAGTATCAGCAGCAATTTCCTTCATGCATACGGCACAGAGCCACTTTAGGCAACAGAGCTGTGTGTGACAGTCACTCTGTAAAACAGGTAATGACAAACTAGCTTTAAAAACACACTAAAGAATTTAAAAGAAAAAAAAAAGGGCAGTTTTGGAGACAGCAGAGGAAGGCACTGCCAGCAGGCACTTTGGAAGGTGGAAGCCTGAGCTGCCTTCATCCTTCACTCTCTGCCATGAAATCTCTGCCTTGGATCTCAAGCTGACAGAAAGGCCTTTCCTTTGCATCCAGGTATTCTTTAAAGCGTTAGGACAGGAGTGGAGTTCCCTGTTGCCCAGCATGCCAGGAGCATCGGTGACTGCTTCTCAGGACGCAGGAGAGCAAGGAGCACCACTGCAGAAGACACCTAGCGCACTTCTCCCCCAGCTTTTAGCAGTCACTAAAGTGTTAATGCTCAGTGTCTTTTGCTCAGCCCTAGGCAGACATGCTGCTGCTAATTTTCAGCTATCCTCTAACACTTAGTTTAGAACTCAGCAGAAACTGGGTTTTTTAGTGTTTGAGTAGACATTTGGCAACTTGTGAAGCGTCAGATGAGCACTGGTGAATTTGAGAACGAGGGTGAATGTTTGTGTCAGGGAAGGAAAAAATCTTCACAGTAGAAAGCTCTCTCTAACCTGAGACTGGAGGTACATGAAATAAAGTAGTTTTAAACTAGTCTATTCCAATTACATTCAAAGCCAAATCCCTGCACTGCTGACACTTCACAGCCTCAAGCAGCAAATATTGAAATCTAGCTCCAAGGGACTAGCTGCACACTTGAGACTTAATCAATATCAACTGAATATGGTAAAGGTTTAAACCATGGCCTAAATGTAATATACCATGAGAGAATATTCCTGAAAAGTCCTATCTGATGGTGCCAGCAAGGCAGAGGGACCAGTCTCCAGGATTCAGCAGAGCAGCCTCGTGTCTGCCTGGATGTCCAGCCTGACACCAAGGCTTCCAAAGGAAGAGGCGTGTGAGGGTCCTCCTCCTCTCCTGGGATGCAGGCTCCTTGCAGAGCCCTGCTGCAGAGGAAGACACAGGTGCAAGTGCTCAGTTTTCCGGCTTTTTTTAACACCACAGGGACGCAGTCACTTCCCTATAGATTCTCAGCTAAATGATAAAAGACCTGGTAAATCTGCAGTGTTATTCACTGGACTGTTGTTATGGAATTTCCCTATTCAATTTATCACTGCTTCTATTAATTCCATTTACTCTATTAATTTACCTACTATTAATTTATCACAGCTTTCTGGGTTGTTGTTGGTTTTTTTTCCCCTCATCTGCGAAGTGCTCAATGTTGACAAGTGACGGAAACCTCACAGGAAGCATTGACAAGGTTTGAAAAATAATTCTGGAGCCCTTGTGTTGCTAAGGAAGTTTCATCAGTAGAACCAACGATTTGAGATTGTTTTCTCAGCAGTGCATGAGATAAATGAGAACTATTTCCAGATTCAGTAATTTTGAAATCTGAAGGAAAGATCTTATCAGTTTGCTGGCCACCTTGAATAGAATACATCAAGAAACATTAATAGGAAACAGGGATACCTGGTTTGTTTTATAGCAAAAAAAGCCCTGCAAAAAAAAAAAAAATTAAGAAGCTGTTTTTACCTACTTCATTTTGCATTAAATATCAAATCTGTGTCTTTTATATAACTAGCTTTTCATTACACACTGCTAGGATAAGCAAGAAAAATAAGTGAAATGTAATAAATCATAAAAGTATGAGGTCTGAAATGCTGGAATATTTGGATATCTTCCTGGTTTTTTCCCAGTAGATAAAGGAATCTCTCAGGAAATTTATTTACACAATTTTAACCTAAGATGCAGCTGTATTAGATGTCTAAGGGAATTTTCCACCAGCTGCAAAATTTGACTGCTTTGAGATTCACCATCCTAAAATACATTACAAATTTATTTAACAGACTAATAAATACAAATAAAGGGACCCCAAAAGTCTAACTAGAAACAAATGTTAATTTTGTTTGTAGAGGCTCTTTCCTATCAATAGCAAACCCTGATTATATTTATTAAATACAAAGTATCCCTCTTCCGTAGGAGCAGGACTGGGGCTGCGGAGCAGTAGCGGCAGGTGATATTTTTCTGTAGCTGCAGCATGCTTGAGCCATCCAAGGGGAATATGTGACACGTATCTGTGTAGCTCAATTTAATGTGCCTGGTTAGACAAGCACCAATGTTCCTGTGCCATGTATTTGCAGGATCTAGATATTTGTGTCACAGAATACCACACGGTATATATCTGGAAGCCAATGGGACTGTATGAAGTCTTTAAAATAGGTCATTAAAACGTGCAGAATACTTTGTAAACAGAAAAAAAAAGAAATCTGCATTCTCATCAGTAAAACAAAGCTACTACTAAACAAAAGCCTATTAGGTAATGCTAGTTGTTGAATAATGGCATCTGTTCTTCCATGAAGAAGAATTCAAAGAATTGATGATTTTTATTAGAATCCTAATCTTCCTTAATTTTAACTTCAAATCTTGGGTGTATACAATACTGTCAATAATCCTAATGTAACAGGAATTAATCTGACGCGTTACTCAGCATGTAGCAACTTTAAAAGTAAATTTGACTGTCTTACAAATAAAACCTCTCCGGGTTAAAAGTATTCCATCCATATCATGTGGAGCTGGTCTGAAGATTTCTGGTGAAGGAAGGAGGGAGCTATTTTTTTGCTTTGCCAATAAAAATAGATCTCATCTATTTTTGGACTCAGCACAATCTACGTTTCTAATTTTCAGACAGTGACTGTGACTCACTGAAAACAGCGCTAAAGTCTGAGCTTCAAGAGCATAAAGCTACGGGCCAGCTCCTCAGCTGGTGCAAATCAGCAGAACTCTGATCTTTCTTAAGCTGGATCTCTCTTATGCTTTTAGGCATTTCTGTTTTCTGATGCTTTGATTTTCCTTTGCTTTTTCTCACCTCTCTGGAAGAGTTTCAGCCTATCAATCCATGACTGTCTGAGTTATTTGGGGGACCAGCTCATTTGTTATTTTTTTTTACCCCCGTGGGACACTGTAATGTAGGCTCTAAGTGTTGGTTTGCTTTTATATAGAAGAGTTAATCTGATCAAAGCACTCCAAATGTGCTCTGCACAAACAAAATTCCTATAAATCACAAAGCAGGACTTGATTTGAGCGCCCCTTTAGCTTTTTTCCTACTCCTATAGTGTAGGTGTGTTTTTCTCTTACACGTTTCTATCGTGGTATCGATTTCCATATTTAAACATGCGTATTTTATTTCAAATAAATAAATGGGCTTGGTGTACGAATTATTACACATAAACTAGTTCACAGAAAACTAAATGGGAGTTAACGTGACAGTGGATCATTGTTTCCTCCTTTTGGTTGCAAAAGAAATGTCCAGGTCTGCCGTGTGTTGGAGCTACAGCTGGTCCTTGGCCAACAGATTTCAGTAACTCCTTCCTACATAAAAATAATCTCAGTGTGTGTACGTGTGTAATACGGAATCAGTCACTTTCTTCAGGCGCGGATTTTGCATCTTGTTATGAGGAAGCAGCAACTTCAATTACGTCTTGGTGCAACAAATACATAATTTGGGAAGAGTTTTGGTAATAGCCACCAGTGGATTCTCAGGTGATGCTGCCCTAAAGGCAGGCAGCCTGGCCACAGGGTTTGAAGGTTTTGACAAGTGCACCATCTGAGAGGAACTCTACCCGCTATATGACATACTCACAAGAACTCGGCTTTTCCTCTGCGATAGTAAGCTGAACTTTAAGTGAGGTTTAAGTAATATTGTTAAAAGGTTGTAGCGCACCTTTGTGTTATGGGCATGCAGCTTTGTTTTATGAGCGTGCACCTTGGGGTGCAGATACTTTTCTGATCATCCTCTTTTACTTCTCCTCCCAATCCTACAAACAGTCTTTTCATTTTGCGGGGGAGTGGTGGGGGTTGGTGTGTCCCCAGGTGTCTTTTTTGTCAGGCATTGTATAAAGCAAAATTAATGCAAGGTAAAAAGTAGGTGCCTTTAAAAAGGTAACAATAAATCATTCAAAGTCTGTCAGTTTTCTGCGCAGGCTGCTAGAAGAACAGATTTAATGGATCTGTGTACAACAGAGCTGTTCTATATTGCTTAAGTTTTCTCATCTGGCAGAGCATTGCAGCCTTTGGAACAAGCCCTGCGTCGTGGGTAGACGTTCTCTGCTGAAGAGGCACCAATTTCTGACAAGGAGTACTTCGATTGTGGGGGACTCCACATATATCTTCTCTATAAATGTTTCTTGATATATGTATTTTGAGACGCAAAGCCTAAGAATACGCTACAGAATATGATAATGCAGAATATAGAAAAAAGCTGTTGATTTTGTATTTTTAGTCTCCTCATTTCAGGAGAATGCCAAAAGCAAACTTCAGCAGTCATATCCAGCTGCATTATTCCTCATGACAGTATATTCCTCAGACAGTTTCACAAACTAGATTAAGAATCATAGTTTATATTGCTGCATAAAATTGCTAAAATTGTATACCAGTCTGTATTGTGCATCATAAGTTAATGTAAAAACTCCAAGCGTTTGTTTTTTTTTTCATTTTGTCTGTTTAAGCTACTGGGCAAGTTGTTGTATGAATAAATATATTTTCTTCGTCTGAAACTGTGTAATATTAAATGCTGTGTTGTTGGCATAAAATATAAGTTGATCAGACAGACAAAGATTATTATTCTGACAACTGTGTACACAAGGGTATCATTGTACATTGAATTTCAGTGTGTAATATGGTATAAATCTTCATGAGAGACTCAACTTTTATTGGCTGCACAGAAGGTGCTTTTCCTTATTAAATACAGGAGATGATCCCAAGGGATTTTAAAAAAATATCTTTATCCATTTTTTTCATCTAGTCTCTGAGCCCTGGAAGGCTGACAGATACAGCCGGGTAAGCATTTCTCTTTTGCATGCTTGACTGTAGATACAGTCACGCTTTAGCACTTGAGCCCCTGTAATGTTTTGCCTCAGCAGAACCCATCAGATCCTACACAAGCTCCACCTTTCCCATTCCATAAATGGATGTGTGTGTGCCCTGTCCATACCCTGTATGACAAAAAAAAAAAAGCCATAATTCAGGGAAATATTACCAATGGAACATTAAATTGACAGTTGTTTGGATTCTGCTCTTCTGTCATTCCTTGCTTTCACTGACTACTGACATTACATCTGCCGAGGAGTTTCAGGGCGTGGGGACACAGACAGGAGCTCTCATTCTGGGACTGCACAGAATGACGGGACAAGGGCACAGAGTAAGACATCCTCGTCTTGAATTTAAACTACACAATTTTTTTTCTTGGCCAGTTTCATAGAATCATAGAATGGTTTGGGTTGGAAGGGACCTTAAAGATCATCTAGTTCTAACAGCCCTGCCATGGGCAGGGACATCTCCCAGCAGACCAGGTTGAACAAAGCCCCATCTACATGGATTATTTTCTTGGCCAATTTAAAGTACATGGATAATACCTGAACCGGCTGATGCAGCTATATCATCTCTTTATGGACATAAATAGGAATTTTTCACCAACTGTCCATCAGGAGAGTTACCCACACTCCTAAATCAGCAGGACCAAAGAGGCCATGGAACAAAAAGGCGATTTAAACTCATCATTGTTTCCCAGTCTGATTGTGGACCATAATCTTCTTTCCTTACCACACACAACTAAAAGGAACTTAGGAGCTTCAGGCTCAGCTGAGACCTTACTGCCACATGTCAAAACAGGGAGCAACCCAAACCGTGTAAGTTTGTTTGCTTCAGCTCCTGCCCCTTGTGGACTTTGAAGCATGGCAATAACCCACCGCTTCAACATGGTACACACCACTGGAGAGGTGGCCTTGCTACCAGCATTCTTCAGGGGAACCCAGATCTTCACTGAACCTGCTGTTTGCCAGCTAAGACCTGTCTTAAAACTTGCTGCAGCAAATGTGGCTGTGACATGAAGGCTATGAAAAGGACTAACACGAGTGAATGATCTCCACCAGTCCCCAGCACCCAGAGGTTTTGCTATCTAGTGCTTCCCTTCTGGACCTTCTTCACCAAGCCACCACTTACTGTCTCATCTGTAGCCCAGGGAGAAGCCCACCACTAAAGGGCTGTGCTGATAGAACAAAGTGGATCTTTCATGTGATGGTCTCTTCTCCCTCCCTCTGCATACATGTGTCTGTGCCGCATTACATCATCCCACAGCATGGGTAGGGTCACTGGGGAAGAAGGCAGAGCTCGGATCTGATGTGTGTGTCCTTTCTTCAGATCAGACAGATTCAGGGCTCATTACTAGATTATCAAACCTGGAATTATTTTTTTTCCAAAATTCCTGTTCTTCACTATGAAGAGTTGTCAGCTGCGGTACTTCAGAGTCTTTTAGAGCCCATATGAAAAGAATTACCGTTAAAACTTAGATTTACTGATTTTTTTTACAGTTAATAACATCAAAGTCTTCCCAGCTGACCAAAATTGTGTTTTATTTCTGTTATATCTTTATAGCTTGATGCAGTTAAGATCTTAGCCTATACCAAAATTTTTTATACCAGTACCAACTATAAAAATCTATATGCATCACCTTTATAGCATAAGTAAGGACTGTGGAATTACGATGGCTAAAGTAGACATTATTAGGGTTGTCTCTCTGCTACTGGCTTGTGTATCATTATGTTGAGAAAAAGTAACATCTCTAAAGGACAAAATAACCCTTTTTTCACCTTCCATAGGAACATGAAATTGCATATAGTGTTTTCAAAATTAGCTATCATATGTAAAGTTATATTGTATATAGCCAAATAATAAAAGTAAGTGCATTTTTAGGTGCTCTTCAAATGAGGTCACAGTGCTTATAAATTTCCAGTATTGCTCTGAGCTTATGAAATTCCAGTGGCAATCCATGGAACGACGATGGGAAATGTGGCACACACGTGTACGCCTGCACTCATGGCCAATTTAAAAAAACCACTCAACATAACTTGACAAGACTAATCGTATTTACAGGTCACAAAATATTTTTTCACCTGTGTACGAATGCCTGTCGATGTGAGGAACATGCTCCGGTGTGGAAATGGCAAACTCCGCACCTATTAGTTTAAAGTGGATGTGTCTTATTCACTACCAATTTTAATCTGCAGCAATATTAAATTGTCAGCTGACTCAGTCTTAATTCTCACATGTACCAAAGGAAAGATACGTTTTGGTATATAGTTTCCACAGCCTAATTTCACTGTTTTCTCCAGCTAGAAGTGTGCAAATATTTTTTTAAAAAGCAGAGTTAGGAGTAGCTGTAAGATGTAGCATGCATTGGTTTCCTGTATCTGCCTCTTACTATAATAACATTTAAACAAATGTTTGCCTTTTAATAGAGTTGGGTTTATTTGATTTTAGCTGATGTTTTATTGTCTTAATTTTTCACTGGCTGTCAGCCTGGCTGCATCCCAACATCCAGGCAGTAGTGGTTCCGAAAGGAGATGATCTGCGTGGGTTTCCAGAAGGAGTGTGCGAGCACAAAGCAGACAGGGCACACAGCAAGGAAAGGCTGAGCTCTAAGCACGGCCTTAAAATTTTCCAGCTCTACTTGGGATAACAGTGTCATGAACCATATAAGTTCTTTTCATCCTTTTCCCTTTTTTCTCTACACATTTTCATCACTCCTTCAGCAGCCCATCCTCTTCAGCTTTGGGCACATCATTTCTTTGTCCTGTGCCAGTCCCTGTATACGTCAGGCCCAAGAGTATTTATCAACTTGCTTGACTTCACTTACAGTGTATCCAGGGCTAGTTTCTTCTCGCACAGTTTTTATACTTTGAAATTGCAGACCAGAAATGCAACTGGTTGTTTTTTTAGACTTCTCCACATGAACAGTAACAGTGAAAAGGCTAAACTTTGATTTTCACCTGTTTCTGGACATTATAGCTACTGAAACCCAAGAGACTGCTCCAGTAACAGCACTGCCTTCTCTGAATTTCCATCCTCTGCTTGCATTTTTGCGAAACCATCCAAGTAATCTTCACTATGTGCATTTGTTGCATTCTCCGTACCCCACAGGAAGGGCAGTACAGCCAGCAGAAGTCATGAGAGTTCAGGGGGAGCATTTCTTGTGGAAAAGTGGATCCAACAGGAACCGTTCAAAAATTTGATCCAGGAGGAGAAATGATCACTGCGGCTGCTCTCCTTCAGGGTGTCTGTAACTCAGAACAATCGCTCTTGAGTTATTAGCTGGTTATGTTTGGCATTCATCTTCTGAAGTTACTGCCAAAGGCATATAGGCAGCATAAACTATAACAGCACATTGATAAATATGTGTCATTTCCCCCGGCCTTCCCCCAGAATGGTATAAAATGGAAAGGCTTAATTGGAATGTTAGTAAATATAATAGATCAGAATTTATTTGGGCTTTTTCCCAGCTTGAGCCTTTGTAATACCAGATTTCAACCTGGAGTGAGTGACTGTCATGTCTGATTTACGAATCTTTCAAATGAAGAATGCAGTGTGGAAACAAAATAAATGCTTACTTGGCCATGATTTTTTAGTGATGAGAACTTCCCAGCTTAGGAAAAACCCAGATGAGAAAGCAAGCTGTGCCCGCAAAGGGCAGTTTTGCATCTTCCATTGGCCAGCTGGCGGGATGGAAGGCCCGTGAGGTCTTGCGCCTCTTTTGTTCCACTCGTGTTCCTTGTGCCACTACAATGCCTGTGGCTTTTAGCTTATTCTTACAGCTGATCTACAAAATCTGAGCATGGGACGGCAAAAAGCCTGGCAGAGGTTACTGTGCCTAGCAATCACATCTCGTAATCACATCTGGTTTATATCACTTCCAGTTTATAATTCAGTGTTTCTGTTTTTCTCTAAGGAGCAAAAGATCTAAATGCAAATTTGATCTGCATTCTTCTTTTCGCCTCTGAGCGAGCGTCTTTAGGAAACACTCTGCTCAGACAGAGGCATGGTGAATAGCTGGTGGATATGGACTGGAAAGCTTTTCTGCCTGTCTTCCACCATACATTAAATCATCGTGATGTGCCTTTATTTTACCCTTTTGATTATAAACCAGAATTAAGAATGTCTTCAACTTTTTTCAATTCCCAGGGCAATGTGTGATAAACTGTAGTTAAACAAGAGCAATTACTAAACAGTTTTGCTAATGAGAAGATGGTTTGCCAAATATGTTACCTCATTTTTTTTTTCCCTTCCCATATTTTCCAAGAGCAATTAAAAAATGGCTGCTGTTGAGGAAGACTTAATGGAAAGAGCTGTGGTAGTTGTACAGATAGAGCTAGCAGAAGATGAGGATGGCCGTACTGTGTCAGAAGGGCATTGAGCCCACACTCTCCCCAGAAATATGCCAAGGGAAGCATAGGATCAAGTGTGCATCAAGGCCATACATTTCTGTGGCGAGAAGTCCATGAGGATGCCCATAAGGATGTCTTAAGCCAAAGGCTGTTACCCGTGTGCTTCATCACCCTACGCAGCTTTTGAGATTTGGGTTTTTTTTTCCTTCTTGCCTGAATTTGTGGCATCACTCTGATTGGATGTAAGCTAATGCCCCAGCAATAGCTCTCCAGCTGAGGTCCCGCAGTAGAAAGGACCGCTTCCTCCTATTGCTTTACCCTGATGCCTGGTAGCCCTCATTCCTTGTAGCAAATGCTGAATAGGCATTCTCTTGTCATTTTCTGTGTGGCATTAATGATTAGATGGACCTCTTGTCTCATGAATTCTTGGTCATTCCTTTTCCAGACTGCAGACTCTTGATTTATTTAGTTGTTCCTTGTGCAGATTATTCAGTGCAACTTCAAAAGCTTAGAATTACAAGTATGTTTTTCTAATGCTAAATGATAGTTGATTCGCAGTCATTAATTTATCCTTATAGATTATCATAATGTTTCATTACTGAGTAAGAGACAACTGCGGAGTTACAAATATTGTAAGACAATTTCAATTGGTTATTGCTATTTTATTCTCTAGCGATAAAATCTCCAAATAAATTATTCCCATGCTTTTGCCTTCATTTTCATTTCACACATGGTCACTGCTGTAGATGCGTAAGTCTTTGAGCAGGAGGTGGGAATAGGTGACCTCCTGAGACCTCGTCAACCTGCATCATTCTATGAGTCGATAAAATCTATAGTAACTAATTTTCTTCAGTGATAGCAGAAACATATAAGCATAATTAGCAACATGTAAACCCATTCTTTAAAAGGCACGTGAAAGATGATAGCACAGATTTTCTGCAAAGACAAAACTTGGGAATTTTCATCGGGGCATCCCTCTGTATGGAACGAGCTCGCTAACACAAGAGGCAGGACACAGAACCTCCCATGTAATCCTGCAGCCCGGCTGGCGAGAAGCAGCAATCTGGTGGCCAAGCAGTGTTGGTGTTTTAGGGCTGCTGTGAAACCATGGAATGAGTTTCTGGTGTCCTTGCCTCATCTCACCTCCCCCCAGAAGGATGTCAGCCTGATTTTGGTTTTTTCCTGTCTATCTGGTGAAACACACTGACATTATTTGTGAAATAAGTGATGCAGGTTAGTTGTAGGTTTTATGTAACCACCTAAGCACCTGTAGACAAAAAAATAGTTGTATATATATATTTCTATCCCACTGGCCATGTATAATTCAAATAGAAAATTGGTCTAGGATTTGAATATTACTAAATATAAGGTAAAAAAGGTACTTGCCCTAAATCACACACCATGTAAGAAGGACCACTGACAGATCACATCACGTCTGATTGAGCAAACAAATCGAGAGCATTGGGCTAGAAGAGAGAGCTGGGAGCAGAGTCCCGAAGGAGGAGCAAGAAGAAACTTCTGGGAGCTGTGCTGTGTCAGTAATGGTGGCTGCAAGGGTGCTTTAACGTGCCAGTCTTTGGCTGGGCTGAAGGTGGGGAAAGAGTGCTAGCAAGGCACGAGGAAACTTGGTTGTAAACGCCACAGGGAGACATAGCCACGAAAAGCTGGACTCGGAGAGGGACAGGCCTGATACGGAGCAGGGAAACTCAAAGGAACATAAAGCAACCAGGTAGTAAAAGGTGGGAGCCAGAAACAGATCAATTCCACAGCAGCTGACAATCCTCACCCTTCCTGGAGTCACTTTATGGACAAAAGCATGGGATGGTGATTTCCTTCAGGCCTGAAGATCAAGGATCTTTTGGGAGGCAGAGCACGGAGGATGAGCTCGCTCTGCTTGTCTGTCCTCTTCCCACAGACATGCCACAGAGAATTTGCTCTAAGCGATGCCAGAAGCTTTGGTCTGAGGATCTGCAGTGTTAGAGCCAAGTGTATTCAAAATTTCAGGGAAGATTCTGGGTGTTAAATGCCTCATTTTGGTGAGAAAGACCCTGACCTCCTCAGCTCTAAGTAAGAATAAAAGCCAGCTGAAAAGCAAAGGATCCTCTACGGTGCTTCCAAATGTCCAACGGCAGTTTATCACTGGATTAGAATTTATATTAAATAAGTAGCAAATTGCGCAAACTTGAGCTTTCCTGCCCTATTAGAAGTGAAGCAGGTTTCAGGATTGAAAAGAGTATCTTACAGAGAAACCCTCAAACTGCAAGCAGTGGCGTCACCAAAGAACAAATGCCAATACATTTGTATATCCAGGGAAATGACTCCTGAAGTCTTTCCAAAATTGTTCTAGCTCTACGTAAACCAGGGAGATACGTGCATATGCCCATGAATTGTTTAACTGCAGAAATGTCTCTTCTTCCTGTATAGCAGATGCACAAAGGGAATGGGAATGTTTTATAACTTAGGCTTTTAAATAATAAAAAGATGGCTTACATTCTCAGTTTGAGATGTCTTGATTTTTGCGTACTGTGTAATACTGAAGTATACAAATATTTTCTCGAAAGAATTATTCTTCCCTTTTTAAAAAGTTTATAAACCCTCAAGAATATGATAAAACATCACAGTTGGTTTCTAAATACTTTGCATCTTAATATGGTTGAAGTTAAGGCAGTAAGTAATTTCTGAGTTTCTCCCTTGAGCTGCGTAGTTCTTTTCATATGTAATTATTCTCTGAGTGCATTAGATAATGCTATGGTTCCCACAGCTGTATACACATCTATAAATCATTAATGAGGCAGTTAACTGAAACAAAACTATAAAAGATTTGCATTACCCGGCAGAACCCAGCCTTAATTGACTTCCAGTTATTTACAATTAATTTTTCCATTTGGAATAATGATTGCAAGCAACTTAGGGTTGTTTTTTTTTTTTGCTTGTTTATTACACAGGAATTAGATGCTGACTATTCATCAGAAGTTTTTACAGCAGGACCCTGTCAGCGGACAGTAATGAGCTTGAGGTAATCTGATTTTTACACACACATATACACCCCCCCAGGCAGAGGAGACCGGGATGGGAGGGGGTCCTTGTAGTAAAATGGGCACAGGAGTCAGCACTAACTGGTTTTTTGTTTTTTTTTCTTTTTATCACATACCTAAGTTTAACAACAATTAATTTCCTTTCTTTACAGCATCCAGCTGAAAGGCAGCACAGTGAATAGAGCCTGCAGCGTTGCTAGAGAGAATCAACCACATGCATGAAGAGTGAGTAAATATTTATTTCTATCTTTCTTACAAGACTGTGAGACAGGAACCAGGGAACAAGCGATGCAAAGGCTATCAAGTATTAATCCACTATGCTATTTAAAAAAATTACTTCTGTAGGAATCTAGCACACAAAGTAAATCCTCATTAAGTTGTCATTGTTTGAGGAAGCCCCAGGAGCGGAGGCTGCGTCAGGCTCTGGCCGTGCCCAGCTGAAAGAGCTGCTCTCTGTGCCGTGTCCACGTAACTCTCCTTGACGTTAACAGGCCGGGGATGTGTTCATCAGGGAGGGATGCCACATCCAAATTCCTAATAAAACTTACGTCAAACGTAACCGGAACCCATTTGCAGCAGCTGATGGTATCTTCATTATCTTTCAATCTTCAATTTTCAGAATGCCTAAGCAGATAGATCCCATCAGTAGTAACTCCTTGTCAGCTCTCTGCTTCTAAATCACAGCTATAAAATAAGTAAAATCTTATGTATTGGGGCGCACTATACTGGAACCGTATCATTGGAAATCAGTCCTTCCCTGAGACTGAGCAAGTGATACCTTTAATTATTTTTTTCCCCTTGCTACCCTCATTGGGTACAAGATACATGAAATACATGTTTGGGTTTGTTTCTTTCTCTCCCCCTCAGATATAGCTGTCGTGCTGAGGAAGTAAAACTACCTGCTTTTTTTTCTTGTTTCAAAAGAAGTAATCTTCTTGTCTTTTGGCTTACATTTAAGACTGCCTCTTTCTTTTCATGAAAATTGGCTAGGTACGCTGCTCCGAGCGGGGAACTGCAAGGAAAACCAGTGTCAGGAGCAGAGAAAAGGGCAGTTCCAATGAGCATTAGGAGCTTTGATTTCTTTCGACGTTGTGTAGACCAAAAGACACACACGGGTAAATATGGGGGAGTTTAATTCTGAGTGATGGTAAAGCTAACAGCTGCCTTCTTCGCCTTATCAATAGGTGCCAGCGAAGGGCCACTATAACTGATCTAGAAAATGTGGGCCCTGTGACAATCAAACACTTGTAACCTTGAAAATCTTGCAAACTACCGCTGAAGTAATTTTTTTCCAGGTTATGTTCCGCTGGATTGTGTTACAATGTGTAATGTAAAGTAACGTGACAAGACTAGACATGGGTCATTCAGTCTGTCAGTAATTCAGAGGCTGGCAAATTGGTCCTCCCTCTTCACCAGTCCATGAACTTCACAGACACTTAACTTATTCATGCTGCACTAGCTACCACATTATTTTAGCTGGAAAAGCTACTGTGATGTGTGAAATCTGAGAGGCTTTTCTTGTGGAAATTGGGCTGGTACCAGATGAGCAAACAGTATTATTATTTTCATTAAGATATCACATCCTGTCAACACATAGCATTGGCAATTGCATTTCAAATGACTGCGTTCTTGACAAATTGTATAGCGTTATTTAGACTATCTTTTTACTGTGTTCATGAGCCTTCTTATAGGGCTTGATTTCCTGGGGTGGGGAAGAACCTTCTATTCTCTTCGTAAACTCAGAGCTCCAGTAACTTTTTATGCACATAGGTGATATTCCTGACACTTTCTTTTTTTTTTGCCACTGGGTGCAACTATCCTAATAATTGTAAAACTAAGTCCACCACATTCCAGAAAGCATTCGACTGATCAACCTCTTATTTCTTATATGGCTTCTGAACAGAGTCTGTTACTGCCTGTCTTCAGAACAGCGAGAAAGAAATTCTGTGGCTCTGGAGTTTCTCGAGGGTTTGCTTTGAAGAAGCCAAAAATAATTTTGGTGAAAACCGAACTTTCATTTGGTGAAAATTTCTGGTTATTTGAAAAAGTTACTAACTATCAAAAATAGGCAATTTACTTACCAGCTCTGTTATAAATCAAGAGCCTTAGTCCTGCAGCGTTGCTCGGCACAAGAGCACTTCTCATTTTTCTGGGACTCTTTGCAGTATTAGGAGCGTAGCCTGGTTTTGATTTGGTTTCAGAAGCAGCATCTGTGAATCAGGTCTGTGAATTAAACACAACTACTTTTCTCTTCCCCTTCCTTTTTTTTTTTCCCCTTCACATTAGGACAAGCTGAACATAATGCATGTTAGAAGAAATAAAGAATTACAGTTGGGGTGGGAGGAGTTCATTTTTTTCCTTTGGAATGGAATCTTAGTATTAAACTACCAGGAAAAAGCCGTGAAAGGAATCAGTGGGTTTTCCACTGCTTTGCACATTGTAGAGTCATTTCAACATCGTAATAGAGGTGTCAAATGCTAATAAATCAGCTGTCAAACGCTATCAAATACTTACTTTGCACAGGTGAAAATGATCACATAAAATGTGAAGCACTGATCTGTCACCAGAAACCTCTGAGCACCGCTTCTGTCTTCACCAGCTTTATAGAACTATTAAAAAAGAAGTCCAACAGGGAGTTTACTCCACGTTATTTAAGTTACTAGCTTTTTTTGTCAGTTTTCTTTCTTTTTGTGGTTCCCCTCTTCCCCTGCCTCCCACTCAATTGACACCAAGAGAGAAAACGCAACAATTTATACGGAACTGCTTTGGACTGGTCTACAAAGGAGAATACGATGTTTCATAATAACGTTAGGAATGATAAAGCATTTTTCCTGCCAAAACATCTCTGTAAGTGCCCCAGCGTCATCAACTGATGGCAGCACAGCTCTGGGAATAAACAGGCTTGGAGCTAATGGCAGGAATCATCCGGGGATACACGAAACAGGTATTTTTTTTTTTCCTGCTACAGGACGAAACGTATGATGAAAGTTAAATGCCAAATCCTCGTGGCTCTGGAGCGAATTAAAGTTTATTTTTCATTCCTGTTTATTCTTCCTTCTCTTTTTCGCTAATTCATCTTGTTTCATTTAATGCCAATGGTTTTTCCTTTCTATTTGGCCACTTTGGTGGAAGGGCGGGATCATTCATTTTAGGCTTGTGGCCTTTGATAATAAGATTAAAGCTTCAGGCACAGCCCAGATGGGACAATGAGAACTCTGCAGGCACGCCACGCCTGTATGCAGACCCCCAAAGGTGGGGTCAACACGCTGTGACTGTGACGCCTCTCCAGCAGAACAGCTGCTGGCCCCGGCCGAAAGGCTCCCGCGCCCTGGTGCCGTGCGTACATGTGCGATGGTGTGTCAGCTCCTGGATGCGTGGTGCTCACACCTCGAAAGCACTCTGAATAACCCCAAGGTAAGATGTCTTGTATTGCAGTGCTTATAATGAAGGAACGGTGATGAAAACGTTATGACGATGGAAGCGTGGCTTCACCTAACAATTCAAAGGGCCTAGGTGTCTAGCCATTGGCTTATTGCAGACTTTCTTGTGAAGAATAAGTACGTCTGTCTCACTGTTGGCTGACTGAAGCACACAGTGATTTATTAGCACTGGGCCAGTTTTGTGTAGTTCAAAATGAACTTGCCACTTCTCTGCCTGATTCATCGCCGCCGTCCCTCTGACCAGCCAAATTTGCTCCAGCTTACTGGGCGCTTGCTCTGTTCCCAGCAGCAGGTGCATCTGTGGCCTAAACCGCCTGAGAGCGTTGGTTTTAAAGGTAGTTACCTTAAACACAGAGGCTGCCCCAGCGGTGTTGGCGTAGAGCTGGACTGCTCTTAGAGGTGAGATCCGCGAGTAGCTGGGCAGATACACAAGCCACCGAACACAAATTGGGAGCCAAGGAAGCCCCCGTGGCTGTGCCAGAGTGTGAAGGTGAGCAGTTAATTACATTTTAGGGACAGCAAAAGATTCCCCTTTTCCCACAACTAACCCCTCTGGTAGCCAGCCAAAGCAAAGCTCAGACAGATGGTGCCAGGGCTCTGCTGCTCTGTCAATACACATTTCAATGGCATTTTTGAAAAAGCAGTGCATACATGGTCAAACAACCTGCAAAGCCAAATGTCTTTTTTAAAAGTTTAAATATTATAAAAGAGCCAATTTAAGTATCGGTTATCATAGAGCATTTTCATATACGGTGCTGTATTTACTTCCATAAGTTGGAATTATGTCAATAAATCACATAATGAAGATACAGTGAAATCTTATTGCAGTTCCAACTGGAGCTCAGAATGATGAGAGTTCGTCTTTATTTAAAAAAATGAGCTCTAAAAAGAACTTTACCCCCTACCTTAGATTGCCACACTCCAACGTTCATGCAAAGGCTGCTCTATCAAGGCGCCAGTGTTGGGCGGCCAACAGAAGCAGAAATGGATGATGGGCTAATGGAAAGGGAGAGAGCTGCAGCGTCTGTGCTCCGCTGACACTGAATTGGCTTGTTTTGATACATTTCTTTGATGTACAAATATAAGACTGTAGTAATTCATAATTCATCTATAAATTCCTCATTTAAAAATTCTTTTTTTTCTCCCCTTTCATCCCAGCTTCATCAAAGACGCCCTTATTTGCAAACAGCACTGAAGTAGAAATGTTTATTAATAGTGATTTTACAAGTGCCTACAATTTGTAGTATATAAAACAAATAGCACATGATCCAGCTTTTAAAAAAAACCAACAACCCCTCAGTAAATTCCTTCTCCCTCCCTCCTCACCTCAGCAGCACCAGCAGGATGCTGCAGCCCAGGGAGGATTTTTCTGTCGGTATTGCTGCCAAAGGCACCCGATTGTCAGCCCTGGCTGTGAATTATCACGCCTGTCGTTGCTCACCCACGTGAGCAGTCGTGGAGATCAGCCGAGGCCGGGCAGGAACCGCGTCACAATTCGGGTTAGCCCACGTTTTGTCACGTTACCAAAAATATTCTGTAAGTAAATACATTAATGGGCCGCTCAGCTGTAGGTAGCAATTACTTAAGCCAGCATTCAGCTCTTACTGCAGAGCCGTGCATTCCGAGTGCTCGCGCTGGGCAGTACTATAGAGCCAGCTTTTAAACTGAGATTGGTCACTATTGATTCTGCTGGAGTTTATTACGGGCGCAGTCTGCATTACACAGGATTCATAAAAGCGCTGAAATACATCGTCCATTAACTCGCCTGCGTTCAGCCAAGATCACCTTGTGTCCAGCTAAAACACCAACTTTATTGGCATAATGCCATCGCAGAGGTGATTTACAGCCAAGGAGGTGCTGTGTGGGGAACCAGAGCTGGCACAGAGTCTGCTGCAGAGGGGCAAAGTCTTGCACCTCTCAGGCTTTTTTATTAAAAAAAATAAAATGAGGAGGAGCGTCGTGAAGGCTGGATTGTCCCCTGCCCTGGGCTGGAGAGGGTGGGTTCTCCAAAACTCTCCTGCTGAGACTATGCCACTGTTTAAGCAGAACAAGGAAGGTGATCGCTGTAGCTAAATGTGAAATTGTGTCCATGTCCATGAGAAACTAAACCAGCTCAACGTTGCCTGTGTTTGCTGTGCCACCAGGCAGGAATGAGAGCACGGGGCGCTGCAGCTTTCGGAAAGCAGCACACACCGACCTGTGCTGGCCACGGGACCACAGAGCACAGGGAAAGTTACTCCTTGCCTGCTCTTTATAGCTCACTTTTACCTATGAAAGACAATTAATTCTTCCTTAGCCTTGTCTTCTCTGAGAAAACACTCCCATTGCCTTCAGCTTTGAATGACAAGGTCAGCAGAGCCCTACAACTAGGACACGAAAGCAGTTTCCTCCTTTTCTTGCCTTTCCTGCTCAATTGCAGTGTCCGAAACTAGACAAGGTCTACACTGAAAAACTCAGCTGCGGTGTCAGGCTGTGTTGAGTGGGCACAGGACACGTGGCAACCCAGCGGTGCTGGATGGAACGAGGCCTGGATGGACCCATCTCCTTGGCTGCACAAACACATCCCACGTCTCATACGGCATCGGAACAGCGGCGTACAAGGGTTTGGGTCAGTGACCCTCGCACCCTATGCAGGAGGGGCTCATTTGGAGGACTACTGAGGTGATGATAGGAAGTAAAGTGAAGTAAAAAAAGGAAATTACACTTTCTAGAACTATTCCATTGCAATTGGCCAAACCTGTTGCTTGTTCTGGCTTTGATAAGTTTCTCCAACACTAGGTGTTGGTTACACGTGTGCTCGTTGGGCTGAGCTGGCACATAAAGACACACCAGTGTCTTGGTTTGCCACCATTTGTCAGGAGCTGCCCAGAGAGGACGTAACAGGGTTAGTTCCTGAAGTTTAGCAGCGTCATAAATCTCATCTGCCAGTACTTTGATATTTAAAACCATTCTGGGAATGGCAAATTAGAAATCCATGATGTGCTCATCAGTGCAGCATTAAGAAATGTAGATCAGTCATTGAGGAAATAAATGCTAAAATAGCTTTTATGGAGACTAAAGAAAAATGCAAAAATGTCACAATTTCAAAGACTGAAATATTGAGTCAAAGCCTTTCTAAAACGTGTGCAACTAACTCATCAAAGAGCTCTTCAAATTCTGCAATTCATGGGAGTGACACCAGAGTTCCGTCAGTGAGTCAGAATGCTGCAATATCCCAAGGACTTTCAAGTCCTTTTTAAAAAGAGGTAGAAATAAGGTCCAACCCCTCCCCCATTTGAGAGAATCCCCGTGGAATAGCAACAAAAAATAATAAATAGTCAAAGGTAGCGCTGAAATTCAGGTTCTGCAGCATTTTACTGACACATGAGCTTTTATTAAGGGTGTTGGAGGACTCACAATTGTAATGCTCCTTTTTTTTCCTTTGCCTGATTCCATTTGGGATTGCCATTCCACGCGATGGCAGCGTGATTAATGTGGTTATTAGAACGCTTGCCATAAAAATAATAAGGCATAAACCATATTTGTACATTGTATGCTGATAATTAGTTTGATCAACTGTAAAAAAAAGGAGGCCAACGTGTTTTCTTCAACTGACACCTGGTTAAGCAAAAAGCTTCCTTTTAGGAATGAAGAATTAGAGAACTCTGTTCTGCTGTGTTGCGTAGCACAGTTTGAAGCTACACTTCTAAATTCCGGTTAGAAATATTGAATGCTATGAGTATAGATACAGGGAGCAGTATAGGAAATATGCTCCCCATCGATCTATTTAAAGCCATTTTTTTGCTTTTGAAGTGATAGTGATTTAATGCTGGGGGGGGGGGGGGGGGGGTGTGTGTGTGTAATAAACATGATGTTTATTATAAACATAATAAGCATGTGTTCATAAACATGAGTTTATAGGTAAACAAGCGTTGAGCCTTTGACCCGTGAATGAAAGGAACAGTGAACAGGTGACTGCTTCATCCCGCTTGACTCAAACCAGCTTTCAGCCACGTATTTTGAGAAAGGCACGTTTCACTTGCAAAGGTCAGAATTTGGAGCATACCATAATTAGGAAAGTGTTTAATGCCAACCCGCCCTCTTTATTAAGTAATTTTGTCAAGTATTTTTAATAGTGCAAAAGGTTGTTTTGCGTTAGTACAGTAACTATGGGAATTCACAGTCAAAAGAAAAAAAATCTTAAAAGATTTCCAAAGTCAAACAAAAAAAATTTTTAATACTGTATTTTTAGCAAGAACATTTTTAACAAAGAATGTGTACTTTAACTTAATATGGTACAACAGAGAAACCATACTTAAAAGTTTCCATTATCTAACACTCTACTGCATATTCATTTTTTCATCTTAAAAGACCAAAAGCCAAGCTGAACTGAGCATTAAAAAAAAAAGCGTCAATTATAATCCTCATATTACGTCAGCTATTAGGGTTTAGCTCACACTTTTGAATCGGTCATCTAATGAAAGGACAATTTTTTACATCATTCTTTTAAAAAATGTACACACATTTCTTTTTAAAACGTAATATATATCGAGTATCTGCTTCAGTAAACAAAGCTTAATTTATAAACACAATCGAAACAGCTCCATGTTGAACAGTTTCAGTGATAAACTGGACTTGTATGATGTACAGCCAGTGAGGACCTTTGTGGCTTAAAATCATTGTGCCATTGCTATACAGTAATAGCTACCTCCTTAGGAAAAAAAAAAAGAAAAAAAGAAAAAAAGAAAAAAAAAAAAAAAGAAGTTCCTGGGGAGGGAAGGGGGAATAATTCCTGTATGTGCTTAAAAATACTAAAACTCCTTTCTATCTCCGGGGACCTAAAAATGATCTGTTGCAACAGGCTTGGTTTGGTATGGTAAGCTTGTAAAAAGTCTCAATCTTTCTTAATACGGCAGTTTTCGATGCAGCAACAGTAAATTGCTTGAAATTGTCCTTCAAGTTTCATGCTACAAATCCTGTTCTTCACACAGTACTGAAGGCATCAAAGGTTGGAAGGGACGTTTTTCATGAACTATATTGTCTTCAAATAGTGGTCATTATACATTTTTCAACAATAGGTGTTTCCTTCAGTACATAATAGTAGGTTTGATGTATGTTCTGTTTTCTAGAGGGGAAAAAAAAAAGAGAAGAAAAAAAGTCAATTATAGAGTTTCATAATTAACTGAAACCTAAGTGGGTTTCTTTGTTTGTTTGGAGACTTTTTTTTTCCTCAGGCCAAATTATCAGAGCTACAAGCGATGTGAGTGTGTGTCTGACAGAGGAAAAAGTGGCACCGGCTGCCAGAGCCCCGCAAAGCCCTCGAGAGGTGACTGTTACGCAGCGGAACGAGCCCGTCTCAGGGCACCGACCACCTTCCAACCTGGTGGGAGAGGTGGGGGCCCTCAGCTGGGCTCAAAACCTTGTCTCTTAGCGGTGCTTGCCAGCCAGCGTCTGTTGAGTACCGGCTATAAATACTTTGACTGGTATTTGATTTTTAATTGAACGCTCCTTTTCCTTCTTTTTTCTTTTTCAGAAGGCAGCCTGTGTTGAACTTAATGCCTCCGTAAGTGCCTCAGCGTTACAACGTGCCGTCGCGACGTGCACAAAACCTTCCAGGAACACGGCGTTAAAACAAAAATCACATTGTATTAATGCAATAGAAGTAAACCAGTATCTGTTCTTGGAAAACTGTTCTTTCATCCAGAAACTGCCACATTTCTTTAAAAATGATTTTTCTTTATTTAAGGAAACAAGCAGGCACTTCCTTCATAAAAATATTCCTAGTGATAGTACCTAGCAACTGGGATTTTTCACATTAAGCAACTTTAAGCCCAGAGAAAATAAATATTAAGCTGCCCAGAGAGGCTAACAAGAATCCATATTGTTGTTCAGTATGCAATGAATCACGACTCCACCCGGCGAAAGCCCAGTACTGATCCTGACGATGATAGCAAAATGATAATATCGAGAAGCATTTTGTATAATGTCGACATCTATCCCATTACTGTTTTACATATGCCAATACTGAACACTCATAAGGAAAGAACGAGTATTGACCTGCTAACTGACACTGATCCTTGGAGCAGTCTCAAAGTTTGCCACATTTCAATTTCAAAATGCATTTCAGCTATAATATGAGTGATTTATCATTTAGCAGTAGCTGTCAAAGTAACCTCGTAGATAAAACAAAAACATCTGGAACCATAAACAGAGGAGAGCAGTAGCTGCATTTTAATCCAAATCCGACATGTTCACTTCATTAGGAACAGGAAACAGCTAATTAGTAATTGAATGTTTCATGGTTTTAAGGAGGCTCAGCCTCTCCAAACAGAGATGATTTAATATGTATTTTTGGATGTAAACAAGAATAAAGATCGGAAGAGCCAGGGACAGAACATCTCCGGAGGAACATCTGGGAGCATGGGAACCTCCAAAGTGACTAAAATTAGTTTCAGGCCTTTGGCTGATGAAAATTATTGTCTTAAACGTAGCAGGGCAAATATTGAAGCCTGGGAGGGGGTAAGCAGAAATGTAAATATTGAACACTGGGTTTAGCTTGGGTTGGTTCTTTCTCCTCTTTCTCCCTCTGATTATTAGGAAGTTGCACATGACTTGTCCCCATTGCAGGCTGTAGGGGATCGATATTAAAGTGATACTTTTAAACTTAACTCACTGCCAGAATCTGCAGATTTTTTTTGGCAGTCAAAAAAACCCATACAAATAGTTTTTGCAGGCAGTCCAAAAGGCTGAAATTCCGCCACAGTGTGCTCCCCACGAGGCAGTAACACGCAAGTTCTGCACCGAAACAGCCAAAGCATCGCCCGTCCTGGGCGTCCAGCGCCCGTCCCTGCTCTCCTCGAGGGCCTGGGCTCAGCGGCCGGATCTATGGAGGTGTCCTCCTGCCTCACCGCCTACACTGGCTGGGATTTACGGACGTGCTCCCTGCATTGGGCCCTGTAACACCAAGGGCAGTCAGCAGAACCCAGGTACGTGACTCGCTATTTCAGTGGCCTCTGGGCGTCAGCTGCATCTCCTGGTACATGTTTGATGCTTGACAGTTGTACGAAGGCCGCAGAGACCACGTATGTGTGCACATTAACGGAGCTGCATTTGGTGACACAGGCTCTGTCTGCAAAGAGGAGGGGAGGAATCCGGACGTGCATTCAAGGGACGAGTCAATTTATCACAAACAGGATCAGTAAGCTTACTTTTTTAAAGTATCAATATTATGTTTTTAAAATTATTTTTCAGACTAAGGCAAGAGGTGGGCACTGTGGGCTGACTGACTGTTTAAACTTGGAAACAGGTTTCAGTTTTTCCTTCCTTTTATTGCTCAAGGGAAGTTCAGTGGAGGTATCTGGAATAGCCATAAGAGAGAAAGTAAATGCCAGAGCACAAGCACAGTGCAGCCACCCAGGAGATGCTATTGATCAGTAAACAGAAAGTGCATAGGGAAATATCTCCTTTTTTTATAAAGCTCTCAATTATGCTCCAGAAATTAAAATACTTTTTTGTTGCTGTGCAATAAACTTAACTCCGTGGCATTAACAGCGTCACACAGCAACCACCTATGAGGAATTAAAGTGTTTGGAGCATCTGTGCTGCCACTTACGCGGGAAAGACAATGCGATGTTGTCAAATTCATCTTTTGGAAGGATATTCACCATCCCCTCAGTGCAGCTGACTGCACGCTACGTACCATTTGACTGCATTACATAGCAAAGATTTAAATAAATCTCTGTGCAATAAATGTATCCTTTTATTAGGTTTATCCCTTAATCAAATATTCATTTATGTGGGCTTCATTCTATTAAAAAATGAAATTATACAAAGGTGAGCAAAAGCGTAGATTTACAGTAGTTTAAAGCCTCATCTCATTCTCTAGGGGTAATATTGACAATATAAAAACTGTATAAATGATATTCCCTAACACTAAAATATGCTTATGAGCCCCCTGTGCATGTTATACTGCTTTACAACCTACAGTGAAATGCATGACTGGCTTAATAAGCAAGACATTTAGAAAGGAATTTTTTTTTCCTCCCCTGCACAATGTGTAAGACAAGGAAAGATCTCACAGTTTCTGTGAGCCAGAGCCTATGTTAATAACTGTAATTTTCCCACAGGATGGTGTTGTCTTCCCTGAGTTGTTAGTCCAGGGAAATAGATTCGTCTCTTGCACTCTCTTCTAGCAGCGACATCATCATTCGTCTTTCTCTTTCAAGGTTTAATGTGTGTATAAAGGACAACTCCAAAAGCAATAATTATCATCTGCATATTTATCCACATTTGTCTTTTTTTTTTTTTCCCAGTCTCTTTAGCTTGTCTGAATCCTTTGTGAGATTTTTTTTTTTCCCAGTACCTTTGTTTTAACTTAATCATTCAGCTCTATTTCCATAAAAGTACTTTAAAACAAAACTTCTCTTTATTTTTAGCCCCAAGGTCAGGCAGAGCCGAGCCGGGGCTGTGTTTCTGCGGACGCAGGAGCCGCGGGGGGGGAAGAGGGCAGAGCCAGACCCGAATGCTCCCAGAACTGCTGCACAACCCCTGCTTGAGGGGTTGGATCAGGGACCGCAGGGCAGGAGCTGGTCTCCTCACCCTTCCTAGGCTACGTAAACCGTCAGCACTTCAGTTAGCTCCGAGGCAAGCCAAGCTTTGGATGCAGCAGAGCCGTAACAATACATCCAACCTGGGGCTCATTAGTTTGAATCAGTCTCTTTGCAGAAAGACCAACCAGAGAACAGTCTGCTCTGCTGTGGATGGTGTCCCTCAAAGCCCCTCTGTCCCTTAACCCTCTGAGCAAACAGGAGTGCTGACTGGCCTGGGGGGGCTGCATCCAGGCCCCTGCTAGCGGGGTGAGGACCACAGCGATTATGAAGAACACGGACAAGGTTCCCTTCGTGCCCATGAAAAAAATAAGCCCTGGGCTGCAGCCAGTTCTCATGGTTTTGGGCTGGTTGTTCAGCTGAATGATTGCAGTGAGTAAACTAACTTTATTAGCGCTCCACCAAAACTTTTCCCTTCCATTTATCTGTAAGTATTTTCCAAGCTGAGCAGTGAAACAGTAACACACCGGGTTCCTCTAGACTCATGGAAGAACATGGACAATAAACACTGCTTCTGAGAGCAGCAGTGCTAATGCAGTTTGGTTTCAATTGCTTTCAATCCCTTGCTCTTTCCTGCCACCTCTCCTCCACCCCTGCAGAGGACCAGACCTCTCCTCATCCTCCGCAGCGGACAGGACCAGGGTGTGTCACCCCACAGCGCTGCACGCTTGCAGAGGTGCTGCTTTGGGGGCTTCTTCCCCACTTGCTTTGGGCTACTGAATCAAACTCTGTCAGGTATTTCCATTATCATGTTAATAGACCTAAAAACTTGCAGAAAATCGGATTTCTGGTAAGTAACAATGGCCAAGGACAAGAGTATGTTCACTGAATACAACCTGCAGCTGCTGGATTGTCATCGTCAGTTTGAGTAGACAGGGAGCTAACGTGGTGGGACCTGCTTAGGAAGGATTCAAGCCGACTGACACTGAATTAGTGAATAACTGAGTAAATATTTTAGCCCTTTGCAAGAATGGAAAGGTCCGGCCCTTCACACTGAACAGTCTCCTGGGGAAACCTTTCCACACCTTTGGTTTCCAGCAAATCAGAAAATCTCCCTTTCCTCCCTCACAGGGGAGAGTGTACGTGCTTCGAGAGAGGCTCCAGAAGAACTCTGCGTACCAGCACTAGAACTAACGCTGCGGCTAAGCTCAGCGCTGCTGTTCTTTGTAAAGCCCTGCATCCGCACCACGAGCAGGCGTCGGTCAGCGCGCTGACAGAGGCCTCATCTCGTGGCTGGTTACTAACGAGGGCCCTTCTCTTGGTTCGCAGGTAACGAGATGGCTTTCGGCAGCGCGGGGATACAACTGCCTGGTAACTGCACACGGACTTCAAGAGAGCTTTTCTAGAACCGCCGCAATATGAGACAGCACAAGGTAACTACTAGAGGTTTGGTGACTCAGAGCATCCAGAGCAGGACACGCAGTAGGGACAGAGCACGGCTCGGACAGGAGGAAGAAGAAAAGGTCTAAGGCTCAAATGACAAAGAAGTCATCGCAGGGAAAACACCAGGCCTCTGTTCGATAGCAAGAGTTTCTAATCACAGCGTTCTGGTCTTTTCCTGTGTAAAACTCTAAGTGCTTGAGCACTTTTCCCAGTGAGAGGGAGCCCAAGACAATAGCACTGTAATTTCCAAGATGTTGAATGTGTCTGTTACAACTGCAGAGTGCTCTGAAATTCCACAGTGTGGCTGGTTTCAGTGGACTGCAGGATTTGCAGGGTAAGTTTATACAGTAATAAAAAGTTGTTAAAACTCTTAAAAACACTTCCCCTCTCTTTTCTGTCCCCCTTGTGCCGTTTTGACCATAGGCTGGATCTGAAAATGGACTGTTTTGTATCAGAATACTGAAAAAATATAGTCCAGTGCTCTAAATAATAAAAACTAAAATAAGTTCCCAACTTCAACAGTCCTTCCTCTGTGGCAGACATAAAAAAATGAAAAGTTATTTGTGATTACTGAGAGTTTTAGTGCTAAGTCGCTGCCAGGTTATTTCACAAGCAGAAGCAGCCGCCGCCGCAGCCCCGGGTCACCCTCCTGTTGCAGGTTACACGGAACCACGTTTCCTTTGAACCATGTTTTCACCCCAGGAAAGTCCATCTGACTTCTTATCTTCTGTAAATTGTTATCATCAAGTATGAGGGTAACATCTATTTTTTAAAAATTCTAAGATAACATTGCTTTGCTGATAGTTCCACCATCCCCTAACAATGAAATATAGTAATACAAAAGTTAACTAAGGTATAAACATGCACAAGAAGAAGTCTCGCTGCGCTCGTAAAATGATGTTATTTTCTGTTCAGCAGTTCATGTTACTGCTGTTCATGCTAATTAATTAAAGGAGCTGTTGCTGTAATGTGCAAACAGGGAATCTGAGAAACTGAGAGGGCTTTTAGGTCTCGGAGTGAAGTTAAGTCAATCTGGGCGCGGGCAATCAAATGTAATGAAATCACTTGTCAGTGCTAAGCTTGCAAAAACTGTGAAGTTTGACTAGGGAGTAAAAGGATTATAATTAGATTTCCAATAGGATAATAACTAAATGGCAGAAAGCAGTAAAGAGAAAATATTACTTTGTTAGCTAATGGTGCTGCTGTTCGGTTTTAGTTTTTATCAGCACACTTGTAGTTGTGCTAATTTAATTTGCTTTTATCAGCAAAAATGCACCACTCGAATGGTACTTGAATGTCATTTGCAAAAATCATTGATCTGAAGGTGCACTTAATGACACCCAGTATGTTTATTTTATGTGAAACGGAGATTGGTTGATAAAATGGTTGATGCACTATCTATCTCGCTGGCCCACGAGTGAGTTATGGAAGCACGACCAGAGGGTGTCTGTGTGCATCACCCCCTCCTGCGCCGCTCGGCCAGGCTGGGGCTTCCAGCTGAACACAGCCACTATCAGACTTTCTATTTTGTCAGCTAAAAAGCTCCTCAGACTGAGCTGTGCTGGACTAGATCAGGCAGACGGAGGATGGAGGTATTAGACTGTGAACTTCAAAAAAGTTTTAAGTCTCACCTGCACAAAATTTCCGTTCAATTAATACACCAAGCGTAGAGAAAAAGAGTCGACTAAACGGAAAAGATTTATAGTGCAGATCAGAATTGCTGTACATGAACAGCTTGTGTTAATAAAAGCATTTTAAGAAATGAGCATAAAATATGATATGACTTAATCACTGTGAAAGGTAGCTGCGCAGTATTTTTGTAATTTCCCTTTAAACCGTCTTAAGGAGATCCTGGCAGTGAAACTAATTGAATTTCAAAGGAAAGGCGCTGCGTGGATGATAGATTTCTGCCCAGCAGAGCTATTGACAACAGCAAAAGAAAGGTCCGCATTGATGCTAAAGCTTTTTTTCCTGTGCAATAGATAGATTTTGGAAGCTTGGAAACAGCTTTGTATTAGGGACATGTGTTTTGACCCTTCCTCCTCCCAGGGCGCAAGAAACAAAGGCAGCAAATGAAAGGGGAAATGAGGGCGTGTGCTCCAGTTGTTAAAGACGGCAGTGCAGTAATAGCTGTCAAGTACAAAAATTGTAATCAAAGGAAAAGAGAATAAAAAGAGATTACAGTATCAGCATAAATAGAAATGAACGGGATGGTGCTAGAGGACAGAAACACTTTGAAATCCGAGCGAGCTCTAGAGCGAGCTCTTCAGAAACCTTTTCATCAGCTGAGAGCGCTCAGAGAAAACCTGGCTGCTCTGATGGCAGGTTTCTGCGTGACCGGGGTGACCACACCGGCACCGTCACACAAGCCAGCGGCCGCCGGCACTCGTTGCTGTGGTGACGACAGGAGATGCTTTGCCATCGAGGAGAACAGGACAGGTTTGCACCTCCTGTAGCCCGAGTCATGCTAACAAAAATGTCCTGATCCAAAAGCCTGTTAAAACTAAAGAATGACGTAGTTGGGATCAGACTTAAAAAAGAACTAACACCCCAAACCCCCACCTGAAGTAAAAATCATAAAAATGTTTTCATGTATATCAACAGACTACAGGTAGTGTAAAAAGTTCTCTTAATGCCTTTTCTAGTACAAAAACGCTTGGTGGAAGTGGCCATGCATCACTTTCCCCCCAGTGATTCGTAATAATTATTGATGGCAAGACACATTTGAGCCAACTGCAACTTTTTTACTTCCATTGAAATTTGAAATTAACTTCCTTTTTTGACTAGGTTCTGCCCAGATGCACCTTTGACGCTCATAATCTTGTTGGAAGAGCACTGAGCACTCAGCTGGTATCGTAAATAGATCAGAACCATTAGGAATAGCTCTGCTTGTCGAATTTAAATGCATGTCCCAAGGACTTATCCAATACTTTTGGCTATTTCTGGCAGTAAATTGCCAATTGCAGTATTCAGAGCACAGCTCTAGTCATATGTGTACATATACACACACGTTAGGTGTGTATATACACGCACTGCAGTTTATTGACCCAGGCAGCTGTCTCCAGGCTGCTCTAATAGCCAGCGCAGAGCTGAGTGCTGTGTAAGGAACACGGCACAGGACTGAAAGGAGAAAAAGGTTGGTTTTCCAGAAAACCATCACTACAAATCTGGACTTTCTCCAAAGTCAGGGAATTTCTATGTGTGAATTGCTCAGACCAACTTTTATCCCAGGTGACTGTGGATTTTCTGTGTCTCAAGTAGGCTTCCGATAGTAATGGCGATAACCATGAAGAGCTCTGTACCTCAGCTCCCCTAAATGACGTAGCACGCCTCTCCCTTCCTGCCAGAGCTACAGCCAGAATGCTTTTGTTATTCTTTTGTTATTCTTTTGTTATTCTTCAGACAACACATGGATGTTCTGGATTTACAAACAGTCACTGAATACTGAGGAAAATGGAGCGCTATGTAATTGCTCATAACACAAATGTGACTTTCCTTTTCAACCCACAGTTGATGTAAACTGAAAACACCTATGATCTTTCATAGGTAAGCAAGGATCAGAGGTAAAATATTTAATAAAGATGAAGCATATGTAAAATCACTTTTGAACTAAGCACATATATATGTGGTAGCTAAATAGGAGTTTCCCACACCTCTATTTAAACACATTTAATTTCTGGTCTTGTAACATACTGCTCTTCCAAAGGTTTTCTGGCTTGAACAGGAAAACAAAATGAAGTTGTGCAATGTACATTTATCTTAAAGCAGGAAAGCAGAGACAGACAAAAACCCCTATTCTGCATTTCATTGAATTTTTAATACGGGTGACGGTAAGCAGGTGTGTGGTGGGATGCGGTACATACTGCACCTTGCATTGCTGCACTGTCATGTTGGGTTCCGTTGTGTTCTATTTCCATATCTGGGATTCCAGCATCTGAAAGACGTGACACTGAAGATTAATGCATTCCCCTTTGTCCTTCTCTCATGCATCTTTAGAAAAATATTTATAGCAAACTAGGGTGATCTCCAAGTTACAAGGTCTTGCATAAAACATTTGGTCTTCATAGAATTTTTCAGTAGTAAATTGTTTCCAAAATGTGCAAACATTACTGGTCTCACAGTGAATTATTTTTAACGTGCTTCACATTTGTCTGACGATCAGATAATAACCAACACATGATATTAATATGTCTGTAAAAACGCTCTTGCGGAATGAGGGCATCTGACATATGAAAAATAGAAGTCGAAATTAAACTGTGATAACACGAAACCCCATCGGCTCTGCTGCCCGTGTACCTGCAGTGTGCCGGCCCACACGGCCGGGGTGTGTGCCCATCCCTTTGTTCGAGGCCGTGTTAGAGTGAGGGCTGTGCCAGCTGCGTTTAGACGCCTCAGCTCGGGCTGGCACACGCACGCTCACCCGGACCAAAGTCATATACGTGCTATTACGTGAAACTTTTCCAGACTTCTGAGAAGTAGTTGAGAAAGAGTCTTATAGCGATGTGCACTTTTGAATTACTCAGCTTCATACTGATAGTACCTCTGTCTGCACAGTCCTTTGGGGTGGGAGCGGGGGCTCAAACACCCCGGGGTGTTACGGTAACAGATGCCATTACCCACCTTGTGCCAACAAGGATTAGCCTGAGAGGGATGTGATTTGAATCCATGGCACCTCAAATCCTGGAGAAACACCTGCTTCCCTTATAATACAGCACTTAGAAATTACAGCAAGAAAAAACCCCCACACCTGAGCGGGAGCTGCGGGTACAGGCTTGAAGTTTTTCTGTGTAGGAGCCTGTTCTGGACTTTCTCAAATAGCAAACAACAGCACTGTCGCTTTCCCAGATCCCTTGAGTTGGAGTGTCAGTGTCCATCGCAAAGATGACACGTTGCTGCTCACCCTACAGCCTAACCAAACTCCAGGGCAAAGCAGGGCAGCCCGGTAGAGCGTATGTCTTAGTAAGGCATGTGTAAATGAAATAGAGGTGATGTACGCACGTTCAGGCCTATAAATATATATGATCTAATAAATAATATTTTCATGTATACAATTTTTTTCTTCTAAAATGACTGGTGACTGCCATGAGACAGGGTTTCCCTTATTCAGATCCCTGTTTAGAAGGAAATTTCAGGGCACTGATCTGTTTATCTAAACAGGTTCTTTCTTTTCAAACCTTTTGGAGTCCGTGTTGTATATACGTAAAATGACAAAGTCATCTGTAACTAATAACAGCATCTGTTAAATGAGACAGACCGTCAGAGTTAAATTAAAAATATTCAGAATAGCCCTTCACATTTTGTTGTCATAAAATTGTACCTGCAATTAAATTGTGGATTAAGATGCTAATGAGCTACCTGATTTGCATGTGCAATCAGATTAGCATGTAAATATCAGCTTCTTGCAGGCACTAACATATATATGACTACCTGAGTGTGCCTGCAAATCAAAGCGTTAGCAGCCAGGCCCACAAGAGCAGATGTAAAGATCTGTTAATCACGTTGCTGGCGTGTCGGTACCCTTTAATTTGTGGCTTCCAGAACCACCGCGTACTCGTAACTGTCGTGCGAGCGGCAGGTGCTTACCAGCAATGGCACACTCTGGGTGAAGGACCTTACAGAACACCAGCACTTTAGTTTTTCTCTGACACTCATCGCATGGTGCTGGCTGTCTGTGGGATCCGAGCTGGGCATTTTCCTGATCCAGCGGAGGTGATGGAAAAGGTTTCTGCTGGCTTTGTCCACCCGCTCTCCCTTGGGTCACTGTCCCTTACCGCGGTGCAAGCGCAAGCTGTATATCCACGCCTGAATCACCGCTGCTTGCTGTCAGTACAGCAGCAAAGCCAGTTCCTGCTTACAGTGATATGCTGGCCTATAAAACCCAGCAGATGAGAACGCCTCCGAAAGATGCTGTTCTCCTGCTTAAAGAGTTTATGTCTCTTAGGTGCTCTAGATAAATCACGACTCGCAGCCCATTGCGGAGCGCTGCAGCGGCAGGTCACGTAGACAAGCCACCCTAACTTTAAAACCCAGTTTGGGTAGCCCTCGCAACTGAGAACTCAGCACAAGCTGAACTCGTCGTTTTTACTCAGCGGTTCAGGCGGTTTTTGCAGTCTCCCCTGTCACGCCGGCTCCGTGGCTGGCAGCACCCGCAGCAGCAGCACAGCGGTCACGTGAAGCCGACACGACATGGAGACGCAGCAGAGCCCGACCGTAACTGATTCACCAGCCTCTGCGGCGACTGCGGGGCACGGACACACAGACTAAACCTTAGCTCCAGAACTTTAATTAATGACTACTCAAGTAGGTTCAGTCTTAAAGATTGAAATCAAAGTGCTAAACTTTGGCCAGGACCATCTCAAGTAGGAGAGGCAGATCCTCCCAGCACCCAAAACATAATCACTCTGTTTAGGAGATTAACTGATCTGCTTTTGTTTCACAAGAGTATTTGGGAAGTATTCAAGACCTACTCCGCTCCGAAAGCTGATACACATTTAACAAACTTAATAGGTTTTGAGGCTGAGCAAACTTCAGCTTTTAAAATGGAGCTCAGCAGTTCTAAAAATGAACCTGCTGGGAGAGAAGAGTTCAGAGAACCTTAGAGGAACCAAATTTCACATTGTCTTAGCTGGCACTGTAACAGATTTCTCTGGTAATATATTCAGCATTTCTTGTCATGTCTGTGTAAACTGTTCTGTCTGTTTCTCTAGTTGCAGACTGACTTATTTTTTTCATTCGTGACCCAGAGCACATGGCCTGAAATAGATTTTTAATTATTTCAGGAAAGGATTATGGTTTTTTAATTCTGGAATTTGCTTTGTGCATCGCCTTACATTTTTTCACTCAATTACACATCATTTTAAGCTAACTGTGAAAGGCCAACTAAGACATTACCATTTAACATCCTGAGACCGTCACCTGATGTGGCCTGTTTAAGCGCCTGTTCCACTTGTTCTCTTCTCTTGGATTCAAATTCCAAAGCTTCCTGCAATTTTCTCTTTGCCTTTTTCTCTTTCTTCAAGCGTTTCTGAATTGTTGCTGAAATGTAAATATATTGTAAGAATGGCTGTTAAAGCACAATTAATATATAATGGAGACAGTCAATGAGTTTATAGTCACTGTTCCAGGGCCCAGTTCTATCTAGAAGGAAAAAAAAAAAATAACATCTGGCATGAATGTGATATAAAAAAAACAAACAAAAAACAAAACAACCGAGCCATGTCCTGTAGTGAAATAATGAACAATCTGAAAGGGCTTTAGACTTTGTTAAAAATCTTAAATCGGATTCTCCCTCTGGAACAGCCCCGTGGATCTGAGTGTCCTGACCAGAACCAGCCCCGTGGTTCCCGCTACACAGACTTCACCGGTTTGGGCGAAATTCCAGCTACAGTCCTGCAGAGTTTGGTTGAGCGGATCGCTGCCTTAAACTAATTTCTGGCAACTGCAGCAATGCACCTCCTCAAAATTAAATCCATCTCCCACCCTTCATTCTGAGCTTTTCCCTTAATGCTGAGCATTCTGTTGCACCCTCCTCCTCCAGCAGTTTTCCTCTGGAAAGACAATCCAAGCACACTGGTTATGTCTTCCCTGACCACTCCTCATGGATGGAGAAAGTCTTCTGAATGTGTCAGAGATTCAGTTTTAGTTCTGTTTTCTAACGTGGAAAAGAAATTACATTTATTTCTGCAGGCGAACTCTCTGTGTGCAGTGTAAGGATCAGAAGCGTCAGTGCCGATGGTGGATGGAGTGAAACCCCGTGGAATTAGGCGGCGATATTTTTGGTTAAAAAGGAGCAGCAGCTGGGTTAATTTTGAAGGGGAAGAACTGAAATAAGAAGAACCACCCAGGTGTAAGGCTACTGAGAAGCTGGGTTAAGTGGATACACAGATGACCGACAGATGTGTAGAGAAGAGGTACGTACATCAGTCCGTCATCACTCGTGCGAGAAAAAGCCAAAGAAAGGAGAGAAACTAAACAGCTTTGGATGTCTGTCGAGAATCTCGGAAGCGAAAAGGGAACTTCCCAGGCTGAGAACAAGTTACTAACGCTGGTAAGTAAATCAAGTACGTTCTCTTCATTAGCAATTTCTCCTTCCAACTGGAGCACTCCATAAAACGTTGTACAGTAGCGGGCAGTTGGCGCTTAAAATGGGTAACAAGGCAATATTGCGGAGCTCCTGTACAGCTCCGCGTTAGGCCTCAGTGACTTCACAGTCACCGCATCTGCTCTCTTTTACGGCCAGAAAGCAGAAACCGTGTCTTGACAAAGATCATCAACGGGCCACTGGTACAGCCATGTAAGAGGTGGCAGAAAATAGAAATACTCCTGACTAAGCTCAGTCTTAAACCCAACTATAAAAAAAGATAAAACTATAACTAGAGAATTGCGTAGTATTAATTGTAGCCAGATGATCAATATCTTCATTGGGAACTGCTGACACTGGCTGTGACTGTATTTCCTCACCTATATCAATTCAAGCAATAAAACACACCTTTAAGCCTTTTCATTTTCCAATCCTGAATCTTAACCCCAAATTTAATTTTTTTTCCACCAGCACCAGGTTAGATTACTTGGGCCAGAGCTACAGCTAAAATGTCTCCCTCTGCCAACAACCACCCTTCCTGTGCTCCCGCTGGCTAACAGACTGTCCTTATTATCCGTATTCAACTATCTTTGACAGGCTCTTACGCTTGTTTTTTCACCAGTGCTGCAAGAACACTCTTTCCTGTCTCTTCCTTGCACGACCTGCACGTTTAAACCCTTCCCTGATTCAAACTGCCCAGTAGGACCTCTGCAGACCCATCACCACACTTTGCTGAGTCTGTCCTACAGCCAGAAAATATTCCCCTCCTGGGCACAGCTCTTGTTCCAGGCACTCTGTGATCAGCTGGCACATCGGACTGGCACCAGGAAGAGCAGTTGGACCGGAGGCTGATGCCCATGTACTTTCTCAGAACCAGGAGGAGACCATTTTTAGAAGGCTCTGGAAGGGGTCAAACCCACTTCCCAGCTCATACGAAAACGCTGCGGAAAAGATCACAGAATGTGTTTGCACCGCGGCTTCACTTCACGTCTGCAGTCAGGTTCCACCGAGCAGCACTGAATCCCACGGATTTGTTACGGAATCAAACAAATTGAGAAGTGATGGCACTAGAAAAGGGAGGTAAAACTAGCAGCCTGAAAACGAGTTAAGCTTAAACAGAAATGCCCTTTTAAAATGCCCGTCTATTTCAGAGCCGAGTTTGGCAGTGCGTGCACGCTGGCAAATACTGCTCACAAGCGTTGTTAAAATGAAGGTGGAATTGATACGCGCAGTGTTCTACAATCCCTTCCATTTATGTGCTTCTCCTGTATATTAGATACCTAATACAAAATACCAAATCACAAAAAAGTCACTTCACACATATTGTTAGAAAAATAAATCACAAAATATTGTTAGAAAATTTTAATAAAGAATCTGGAAGAATTCTAGGGAAATCCTCTGTATTTACAGAAGTTTTTGTGACTTACTGACTTTTACAGATCTTTCGGGATTTGTGGATGCTCCGGTTTGGGAAAAAACCCACAGATGCCATTACATGGGAAATCTCTGAGAGACTATTTAATAAATTCTGAATGATCTGTAGAACATAACTTTGGAAAAGTGAGCGACCCATGTGAAAAAGCCAACCTCTGACTATTTATAATAATAAAGACGTGCACGTGGCGATCAACTGAAAGATAAACAATTCTGAGGATACTGGTTATTGGTGAAATTATCTTTTGAGCCGTAAGCCAACAAAGTCTGCAGATGGCTTCAGGTTTTTGGTGACTGAAATGTGACTCGGTGCACTGTGTGCTCTCTGCCTGCGGGCAGGGAAGTTTTGTTCTACAGAAATACAGCTGCCTCAGCTGCACTTAGGCTGGGGGGACGCAACACTTCTGAATGCCCGCTGCAATCTAACTACTTCAGTAGTATTTACTGACCCTTCCCCACTCGCATTAGACATCCCCGTCTTTGCTGCCTCTTGCCGAGGCCTAGCACTGCAGACGCAGCTTATTTCAGTTCGGAATGCGCAGGGAGATAGTACTTNGGCGCTGCAGACGGCTCTGTTCTGTGCACCTCATTTCAATTTGGAATGCGCAGGGAGATAGTACTTGGCACCTACATTTTTGGTCTTATCGAGTTTTATCTTTCTGATTTCATGGGTTTAAGCTAGAAGTAGCTTTTGGCACATAAAGTACTATTCCTCTCCTTCAGAGGCCGATTTGAATTTTAAAAAGAATACTGCCTTCTTTGCAATATCACAGCGAAAAATTCAGATTTACCAATTTAATTGCCTGTTATTATCAAAGCTTCTAAACAGTCATGGTTTTGTCTTAGAAGGCCCCATGTGGGGAGCGCTATTGTAGCTCGCTCTCCTGATGGAAAAAAAATATTATCTGGGGTTATTTGCTTCAGATCTTGCACTTGCATAGACAATTTCTCGTAGTTCTGTCTATTTTGTGGCAGTATCTACAAGAAAAGCTAGCTGACTAGCACCTAAACCGCAGAAATGTGGGCTGAGTAAGTAGTAAGGTAATGAAAAAAAATCACCTAAATACCCAAATTACTGACACGTTCTCTCTCTCACAGTAAGACTGATTCTCGAAGCTTGGAGGATAATAGGAGAAAACAAAAGAAATTAAAGCTGTCAAATGAAGAAGCCGGGCTGGGAATACGCAGGCGGAGTGGTAATAACGCACGTGGAAGCCATGAAACTGCATCAGCTCTCCTCTGCAGGACCTGCCAAAACTCTCTGCGGCCAGTTGCCCTCCAGGAAATAATCCTTCAGTCACTGTTCTGTCTGCTAACAGAAAAGTGTGCTTCACTCTGTTTTTATTAAATTTAAATCTTTCATTACCAGTGCTAGTCCACTGCCGCATTACGCTGAAGTATGGATGTCAGCTAACTCCAAGTCCTCAGCAGCTCCAGCTGGAAATGCCAAAGGGTTACACATTTAATAGCTATCTAAACTCCATTTTTCATTCACTCACCTCTGCTTTGCAGCTCAGCTGTGAGTTGCCTTTCCAAGCTCTCTCTTAGTTCTCTCTCTCTACAAAGCTCCATCTTTAACTCTTTCTTTTCCTGCTGTATCTGCTTTTCCTGGACTCTCGCATTGTCCACAGCCACTTTCAGCAGGCCCTAAAACACACAAATACAAGATCTGAAAACAACGTTTTGCTTCAGCGGTGAGAAAAATTCATCCATTTGTTTCTTTTACACGCTCTAAGAAAACAGAAAAAAGCAGGAACCCATAGACCTGCAGTGCAACTGGGCGCTTGAAGGAGCCAAATGTTATGTACGAGCCATTTTGTGGCATGGAATAATTCAGTGCGGTTTTTGCTAATTCATCGTACTGATGTGGTTTATTACAAACGGAGCGCGGTATCGCTGCTGACCTCGGTCAACTGCAGGGAGAAGCAGACGAGGAATAATGAGACTGGTGAATTTTAATATGACCATTATTGCCAACTATTAAGTCAAACAGACAATGTATGAAACCCTTTCACGATCGATAATGCCAGAGAGTGGAAACCTAAGCATTACATAAAATAAAAGAAATTAGAATTGCAGATAAGAAATAGTTTCTGAAACTTTTTTAAAGAGATTGAAAAAGAAACACGTTTTATCTGTCATGACATAGCCGGGCCCTCTAGAGAATAATTTACCTGAATGTTGGTTAATAGTGTTTCTACTGATGAAAGACCATCAGCAAAAAGAAACGGCGCCGGAAATCCAGGAGGCAAGGCCTGTCCAGCCAGTTGGACTTTATCTAAGGTTGGTTTCATTATCGGAATGGCAATCTGGACCTCTTCTGAAAAGACAGGTGTAAAAGCAACATCAGGAGGCATTGGAAGTACAGGTAAATGTCATTTCTAGACACTAGCATTCTGTTCACCTGCAGGGCAAAATACAAGCGCGTCAGTAAAACGGACATTGGTTCAGGCTCTGGGCAGCTGTGACTGGGGCTCAGTTTGCAAAGCAGCGCAGAACAACAATAAACACACTGAAGACAGTAACGCAGCCGTGACAGAGTAGACTATGATAGCAAATCCCACAGAATTCTACTACAGAATTAGAACAGTATTACGCACTTCATTAAACCTGAATGACCTTTCTTCACTCTATCGTGTTTGCCACTCTGTGATGTGCATTTTTTTGTTGCTATAACCTTGACAAAATTCTAATCAAGAAACGTTATCCCATCTCTTTACTCCTTCAGTGTTACCCTTCCCATACTCGGCAGTAAATGATCTCCACTGAGTCATGCCCTCCTGCTTAGCTAGCACCAAGCCCACGCTGTCAGGTTTTCTTAGCAAGCCCCTTGCTACTGTCAGCCCTTGGGCCCAGGCAGTGGCCCAAAATGCTCTGCTGAGTTCTCTCTACAGGAGGTGCAGCGAGAGCTGGGTGGTGGGGGCTCGAGAGCGGCCAGGGAGGAGATCGGCTCCGGCCTCGCTCCTGCTGTTTACTGCGCGGACCGAGATCTCCTGCAACTTGTAGACTGGGACCTGGTAGCTTCCCCTTCACTCCTTGTTTCGAAGAGATGATGTTCTAGATCAAGCTGTGCACAGTAGAAGACAGTAGAAATGTGTATCCAGAGAGAAACAACGGTGTTAGCAATTATTTTTCAAAAATCCTTTAAATTTTGTGATGAATCGGTACTAGCACCAGTAAACTCACATTTTTGAATAGGATAATGTAAACATATTCTAGGGTAGTAAATGTATCTCCTTCTCTCTGATCCCTATGAGTACTTCTTCCCTAGGTATTAAATGAGTTAATTGCTGAAAACCACAAAATTAACATCTAACGGTCCTTAAAGCCAAACTCTGCACATTTTTACTCTGAAACGTTAAAAAATTAGTTCTCGAATATTGCAGGGAAATCCAGCCTATGCACATTACGTTCTTGGACTTGCAAAAAACACAAAGAATGTTCTCAGCAGCTGCTTGTCGGTAAAGCTTGCACCTCCTGTATCGACCCTAGGTTCACGATGGGGGTGTTGTCCCAGGGCAAGTGCGCAGCCAGTCCCGGTGGTTTCGTTCATCAAGTGTTTTGGTCGTATTAAAGCCAGGGTTTACAAGGAGACCACAATCAAAAGTTCCTTCTCCCACCTCTTGTACTTAAACCCTAGAGCAACGCAGAAGCAACCTGACAGCAAGGAACCGAGCCGGGTGTCTGCGGCCCTGCTCTGCGCTGGTTTAGCACACGCCAGGAGCGTCTCCTGAGCAGAAAGCACTTTTTGCTGTGTTTCAAAAACACACTTACTGACGATGAACCAGGGGCATGAGCAGTTTTCAAGTATTCTTTGAAATTTCTGTTGAGGGAGTATTTTGTTTTCATGGTGTGAGTTCGTTAAATGGAACATCTTCATAATGATTCCTCAGGACTAATAACAACAAAAGCCAGTAACCTCTACACATCTTTGCAGCTAGCATTTTAGAGCTGTGTTCACGTAATTTAAATGATTCATTTTTTTAAAAAACCACTCTGGTAACACACTCAGAGCGCAGAGTTCCTGCTGATTCAGATATGCCATTTCTCATCTTGAAAAATCTTGTATTAGTGGCAGCGTTTTAAAAATAAACCGATTAGTTGTTGCATGTGACGCTACACAAAAATAACACCTAAGCCATGGCGCCACAAAGGACTAAGGAGAAGTGGCATTTGAAAAAGAAGGTGGTACATGAAGTATGCAAAACCAAACTAGAGCTGCTTTAAAATCTCGAGAAATCTCTACTATTTGGAGATGAAAGTAATAACATTAAATTGGCCGAAAGGAAAATTACTATTGACTGTGCAGACAGGTTGCATGGTCTATGGTTTGTAATGTTACTGTACAGCAGATTGAAGTTTCAAAATAGTATTACTCTTCTTTAAAGAGATAGACACAGCTAAATTAGGTGCTGCTTGCTGCAGTGAGGATCAAATGCAAAAAGAATCATATTTCATCAGACCTAGTCAACACCAGGAAAATAAATAGAAATATAAGAGGTATGCAGGCAATGATTCATTTTGATAATCTGGCCCAAGAGAGACACATAGAGACAGCACACAGATCTAAGCTTCTACCAAAAGACAAATAGGACACAGAGGGTGGGAATTGGGATGACAGTGTAGCAGAGGTCACATCGATTTTCAGCAGCAGTTTTCACACAGATGAGATAACCCTGGACTCTATTTGGCCCATTGTTCATATCCTACCTGTCCCAGAAGCAATAAATTTCCAAGTCCCAGAAAAAGGGCAGTAAAGAAGAAGGATTCTACTTACGACTTCTTATGATTAAGTTTTTGTGCTAACCAAACATGCTTTGCAGACCAAGGTCACATTGCATGTTAAAGTCTGTAATAGCTGAAAACTAGAAGCAGCATATTATGTTTTAGCGTATATGGGTGGAAACTGTCAAACCATTCATCATCTTTTTTTTTTCCTGATTGAAATCACACTCTGCAAAGATGAATGATAAATGCATTAGAAATCTATTTCAATCTTGTAATAGGTCTTCACATCTGAATGGTGTCTACATCTTGCCCGCATTCTGAGTAAGTGCACCGTTAGGCAGAAATTTATTAGCCAGACTTGAGAAATCCTAATTGGTAAAGCAATTAAAAATGGCATGTGTTGGAGGCATTCGTGGTGGATTGCAAAAATGCGTCTCTTGAATAGGAAAAAAAAAGGACGTTGATTTCAGCATGCTGATGTTTAAAGAACACTACAAATATAAATGCTAAAAGCTGCACTCACACATGTAGTACCACAGAATAAGCAAGGCAGAAAGCCAGGACAACTGCAATCTAACCAAGGACACAAACCACCTCTCCATTTATCGAGGCAAAGTGGGAACTACTTTTATCGAGCTTGTTTGTGAAACCTGCCATGCTTCATAATGGCATTCAGGAATCCATTTAGAGCGCAGCCTTTTAATTTTAATTTCTAGCTGGCGTCCAGATGAATAGACGAAAGCAAGAATTATATTGCAGAGACAAGAAATAACACAGTAAACACCAACAGCGAATGGAATATTATCCCAGGAAAGCACGTGGAAGTCTGCTAGAAAGTTTCTTGCTCTTAATTCAATGCACTGAAGTATTTAACCTTCTGTCTTCTGCCGAAGTTGCAGAAATCGGGACTGGAAAACGAAGCACCAACGTACGGACTAAACGCAGCACTGGGAACACGAGCGACGCGAGTCGCTCCCTGCGTGGCACTGCAACGTCCCAAACCAACAGGCAATTTTGTTTGCCAGCTGGTTTCTATTTTTCAGAAGGCATGTTTTTAAATCCATCATTCATGTACCTGATACACTTGACATGTCGCATCCCTCCCAAAACAAGGTAGAAATATTAAAGCTACAGTTTACATCTTGCCTAACGCTAGTCAGGCCACCAAGTTATTTCTTCACGTGCTCTTCAAAACTTGATCTGTCTGGAGCTGCAGAAGCATTCTTCACCTCCAGTAGCTTACGGAATATAGCTTATGCCCAAAATAAATATGTGGCATACGGAGTAACAATTCACAGAGAATTTATAGTTATTAACCTGTTTGCTAGCTGCTAACCAAGACATTTGATCTCGGAAAGCCTTCAGCCAGCATTAAGATGGTTCTGGACATAGATGGCAGCTGGGTCGCTCCTTTTCCCTGCGTGTGACATACAATTTAAAAACCTAAGGACTAAAATGGTTTAATGCAATTAAAATTCTTTGAGCTTCACAGTGATACCGTTAATGGTCCATAGTCACCTAAACCAGCCTAGACACTTTAATGGACATTTTTGACTTTTAATAAAATAAAACGGAGGATTTGCAACATCAGCTGCATCGTACATGCTACTCATCTCTGACAAAAAGACACATTTTTCTTTGAAATAGCATTATTTGCCCAAAGCTCTTACAGAATCATCCAAACCGACGTATCTTTACAGTGGCGGGAGGTCCCTTGCCTTGCAGTTGTGTATCTACTTGCAATGCTGACACGCAGCAGCATCCAAACACAGACAGAATTAGGGCCCAGATTCTAATTCTGGACTGCGAAAAGCAGTTTTCAAAAAAAATGAGACTTTTTATTTTAATTGTAAACCATGGCAACTTCTGCGATGCTTAAATAGAACCTGGTAGAATTATTTTTTTTCTTTCACAGTAAGTATGAAACCCCTGTAATCTGCCGCATTGTTTATTTCGAATATTTTGTATCCCTAAGTCTCCAAGGACAGGGTGATCTGTCTTCAGTGTCTTAATAACTCTGAAACCCCTCCATAAACCTCTGCCTGCCGCCTTCTCCCTCACTCATTGCTTCTCTGCCAGGAGCTGAGCGCTCCCGTTCATCAGTGAGAAAGAGGCACCTCCTCCTAACCTGGCACCAATCAGACTTAGAAATTTACTGCTTTAACCTTGCGATTCAGGTGCCAAATTTAAAGGCACTGCTGTTTTTCTTAATTACAGCCCCTGAATGAACAGGGTCAGTGAATACGATTGGGGAATAGCTGATTAATCCAGCGCACCAGCTTTAAATCAGACTTTATTTCATTTTCAAACAATTGATACAACTTGATAGCACACAAGCATTTTTCACTGCTGAGCTTTGCCATAAAGAAACTCGCTTTAAAACTAGTATCTGATTATTCTACCTACGTTTCCAGGCCGGCCTTAAAAGCTTTTGGAAACTATCACAAAACAGCAACATCAACTATCCCCTGCTCCACGGTGTCTGTGTCCCAGCTGGCTCTCCCCGATGCGCTCTGAAATCAGTTGATTTTGTCCTGAAGAAGTGTTTAATAAAACCTTTTTGATGTTTTCAACGCGGGGGGAATGCAGACCATGCCTGTTAGACTTAGAGCAATGTGCTCGGTTAGAAAAAAACCTGAATATTTGGAGTAGTAAAAAAAGAGAAAGCAAAGTGTGCCAGCAATGGGATCAGCCGCCTTTCATGGACCTGCTCCCCGGAACGATGAGGGTGTTTTCCTGAGGGACGGCATAAAGCAGGCACGGAGGGTTTGAGTGGGAGAAGGAGGCAAAAATCAGAGAAATGAAAATTTCCCTTGGAAAAGGTTGAAATTACAGTTTACAAATCGTCTTTATCTGTGCATTCTTTATCAAGAGGCGCGTAATTATACAGCGTTGACATTTTCATCAATGTGCTCTCATTAATAACACAGAAAATTATACCTATTTATAACTTCAAATTTACAATATACACTGATGTTCACATGGCACTGATGGTAAAAACACCTGAAAATATTTTATTAATTCAAGCCTTAGGGAAAAAAAAGAAAGAGGACTCAAGTTAGATGAGAGACTAGGTGTGCAATATTAAAAAAATAAATGGAGAAGCGCCGTTGTTCTCTAGTTAGACATCAGAACTGAAGTGTTTCCTTGTACGTAACTTCAGTCTAAAGTTCAATACGTACATATTAAGGAAAACTAATAAAACTCATGTCAGCTGATTAAATCCTGTTCATTAAAGAGAACTGTATGTACAATTAAGGCTACTAATAAATATATTAAAAGCCTTCAAAACTATATTTTATAAGCACAACAATTAATTACGATTTAAAGTTGGTCTGAGTTATTATTATACCTGCTTCCTCCTACGAGCTGCTCCTCAGGCAGGTTTTGGTAATCGGCATTCCAAAACAATTGAAGTTGTTCGGTGCTTTAAGTTGCTTCTTAACCTACGTAGATGCTTGTGTACCATTACCTGCCTTTTCCATACGGGAATTTAAAGTATCTAGTTACTTTCAGCCCGCAATGGCACCCTGTCATTCCTCACACCGACAAGAAGCGTTATTTCTACTGACAACAGAGAGAAGTGAAAATGTGACCTATTCAATACAAGGCGAGTAATAAAATTACTGGAAGAAGTGGAAGAGGAAACAAAATAAACAAAATCCTCCTCATGGCCATTATCAAGAGGTTATGAAATTTTTTCTCTTCTATTAACACTCACAAAGCTTTTTTTCATGGTGATTCTGTAGTCTGACTATTCTTCTACCGAGATATTAAACTGTCAGATGAGGATGGGTAGGAGGAACATGCCAAGAAAAAAAGAAAAAAAAAGATTCTTCGATTTTCTTGGCGGATTCAGCTTTTCCCTATTAATGTTGAGATTATTTCTTCAACTATTTTGTTGCAAATATTTATGACTCCATATGGAACAACAGATGTTGAAGGGAAGGGATAGCAGAAAAGACTTCATTTTCAGCAATTACCCTGCTACTTGTTGTCATACTGTAGGTGTTCTTAGTGCATCTATTTTACATACCACCCTGTCCTTTCACACGCTGCAAAAATGTCAGTTTGGATAATTAATGTAATAACTTCAGTCCAAATCATTTCCACAATATTCATTTATGAAAAAAATATATACATAGGACAACAGGAGGAAGAAATCAGGAAGGAGGGGGGAAGACGGGAATTGCTTTCCCGTTCCTTCTGGAATATCTGATCAGGAAGCTGTTTCTTGCAAAGCTGCGTGAGGTCCTTAATACAAAATCTTCCCTTTTCTTGCCTTTGAGACAGATTCCAGTGACTGCCACCAAGAAGAGGAATCACAAGAAGCAGAAGAACAAAGCCATCCAAGGAGCAGTAGAGAAACAGTAAAATTATTGCCTAAGAAAGGTGAAGAAACACAGGCTGGGTGCGATGAGGAATAGGATGAGGTTGCTGGTGTTCCAGCTGAAGAAAGGTCTGGTAGCAGAACTGCCAGCCCAGCGCAGGCGGACAGAGCTGGCTGGAGAGCACCAGGGCCCACCACGCAGACGCCAGGTCCATGCGCCGGCTCTGCCACGTCCCCGGGCAGCAGAACATCACGTTCAGAGCGTGCTTTAGCACGTACCCAACAGCCGTGCGTGGGGGACCCGGGATGGAGGGAGAGGGAGATGGGTTAACAGCCCCGTCCGAGCGCCATGGTACCTGCAGCTACCTGGCTTCTGGCCAGGAGGGAGCTCTTGGTTGGCGTCGCTTGCAGAATGGGCAGGACAAGGTGGCAGCTGCTGCAAAAGCCACCTCCCCGGGTGTGCCCAAAGGGTGAGGCACCATCGAGGGCAGGATTGGTTGGCGCCAAGTGTGTCTGTAAATGTAGTACTTAAGAACTGACAAGCAAAATCGCATACCCAAAAAAGGCCTTCTGTGCCCCCACAGTCAGGCAATCTCTTTCATGTCCCACTCATGGCAATAAAAATATACAATGTGCTTTTAAATAATTTTCATCATCTGCTCCCTTTATTGCAGTATGTGGTAGCATAATCAATAATTTGAAACAGACCTCATTAGGAAGATCCCGTTTTTTCCTATTTACAAAACCCACGCAACTAGATAAATGCTTCCAGCAAGCTGTGAGAAGTGGGACCGCGTTCTCACCAGTATGGCACAAAGTTGTGCTCCCATTCTGCACCTGAAAACTCTCCCTGCCTGCTAAAGCTGCAAACGTGCCACCAGGAAAGGCTTTACTGAAGTTCAGGTCCAGGGAACTACTCAGGTGTCAGCCATGCATTTGCTAGGTGCAAAGTCCGCGTTCCTAACCTCGGGCAAAACCAGGCTGCAATCATGATGCTCACGACTTCCTGGGGTCCAGGCGCGAACCGTAAGCCCTCCCTGGTCCTAAGCAAATCCAAAGGCACGCAGAACTGAGCAGGAAGGAATGGTGTAGCTCCCTGACGTGAAAGCTTAGTGACCCCCCAGCAGAACTGACCGGTAGCCAGCGAGCCAGCTGCGGGGCTCTGGGTGCCGTCAGAGTAAGGTCACAGAACTCTAAATCTCAATGTCAGTAAAGATAAGTATTTTTGTAATGTGTTTGTCTTCTGTAGGATTATACACAGTTAATAATATGTAGAGATTATCGATTATCGTGATTTATGCTGACATTGTAATTATGACGCAGAGGACACTTCATCTCCTAATGTATTTTAAAATAGCACCAAACTAGTATCGATATCGTTACTGTAGAGTTCAATTTCTTAAAGTACATGGATAACCAGCAGTTAAGTCCTCCAAATATTTGAAGCAGGCAGAGTACGTAATTTCCTGGATATTCCTGGATAATTATTCCTGCTTTATTAAGGTTTATTTTACAACAGTGTAAAATAGGTCATAAAGGCCAATTCTGCTATTATGTCCTCCCCTGCTTAGGCTTAATAAATATTATATTCCATACCATCCATTAAAGCCAAGCAGTGGAGAAAATAGGAGTGGTAGTAATCTCCTCCACAGATGTAAAATACCTTTAATAAAATAAGGGTGTATAACAGTCAGGAACAAATTACTGAGGTCTGCTTTAATAAAATAGTACCCTTAAAGAAATATTACTCTTAAGGTACTGACATTCCCACTGGTGATGCGGTGTATCCTTTCAAAGCAGTATAGCTTGTTAAAATGGCAAGATATCTTTTTGCAATAGAGTGTTTGTGTCCAGGCAGATACAAGGTTTGTATAGAATGCATCCAGGGAGCCATAAAACTGGTGGGAAACATATTTCTCCGTGGTATTTTAGTACTTCGAAAAATTCAATCACTGGGAAAAAATGTTTTGCTGTAAACATCTGAAGAGCCTTATAAAAGCAATGGCTTCCCACAGCACCTGCTTAAATAATTTTAAGAGGAAGTATGTCTTTGCTCATCTTCTAAAACTTGTGGAAAGCTTCTCCTATTAATTCCCCTGGTGCTGTCAGGCCAGGGCACTTTTAATCAGCAATAATTATGAGTGCAACTGGGGGATGCTCACCAACAGGATTTTTGCACTGTAGAAACAAGACAACTTTCAGAACTGATCGCTAGCAGAAATATGATGATGTTAATAGGAAAACAAAGCTAGAAAGATGATCGCCTTGAGTTTCCTTTGGAATGAACTGTGAATTCTTCAGATGTCAACACAGAAATACTCTGCTTGTACATCCTTGTGTTTGAACCGAGCTCAGTTATACATTGATTTTATCAACCCTGATGAGCAAGAAGCGTGAGAAGTTCATCCCTTCTTAATTTACCTACTAACGTGTAATTCTGCAGGTGAGCAGCAGTGCTGTGCAGTAGCTGCTACCAGCACCCAGGGTCCTGCTCAGAACGAGACATGTGCCCACCTCCCACCCCACTCCCCAGGGCCACGGTTTCAACAATGCCAGTATCTCCTGCTGGTATTAAAGGTTAGGAACTGAAGTCTAACGCAACCAAGCCCCTCTCGGGCTAAGCAACGGGCAGAATTCGGCTTATCCCAGCCCTCCTCCCCTCGTCAAGTAAGAGGGCAAGTAATAGGCCCTCTGACAGAAATGCTGTCCGAGCGTATCGATATTACATCGCAGTGACAGAATGATTAGACTCACATACATCAGCGCTGCAGCAGCTCTCGGTGCGGAGAGCCGCATGTCCATAGCAACACGGCACAACTCTTCGCCACCAAATAATTACATGATGCTCTGGGGAAAGACAAGTTTTCCTAGCACACAGCCAATCTATCAAAAGGGAAAACTCTTTCTGACCCAAATGGCAGCTGCGATCAGAGTATAAATGTAAGCTACCCACCAAGTAGTCCACATCCACTACTTTGCAACCTAATAACTGTTAAGTCTACTGCTGTCACTTGTCCCGAGCGCTTTTAGAAGTTCAAATACTGAAGAAAGGAGAGAAAGAAGACAACTTTCTGCTGAAATCTGACACTGATGTGCCGTACTCTCCCTGCAGAGGAGGCTGAGCGCAGGACGCTGCGCTGTCCCACGCTCCACACCTCTCCTGGGATGCAGGCGACCTCCGCGACCACCTCGCTACCAGTGGCTCCAATATGCATGGGATACAAAACATCACTTGGGGAAAAAAGCGTTAAATTCAGCATTTCAAGCACAGGAGGCTAATTCCCGGGTCCAGGTTTTCCTCTAACAGGTTGCTAGTACGGTGCAGGAGTACAATTCCCTGCAACTGGTCAACACATTCCCTCTGTCCAAGTCCACAAGCACCAGTGCCAGCAACCCAAGCCAGCAAGATGCATAAAGTTAGGCCCTGCTGTGGAATGCTGCATATAGTGAAGTCTGGCAGTAAAGCCCTGTTGCTGAGGCTAATTTCATTATTAACAGCCTCATACCTGCTGAAAGCAAACCACAAAAGCTGGAGAACAGAGCATGAAGATTTTCTTTTTTTCCTCCCAGCCGTGTGCACGTACAACCTCATTCTTTTAGCGACTGGCACTGCAAACCAATTATTCTAGGAAAATTTTGAGAAACTTCATGAACCTTTTGCCTCTCAGTCACTGTAATTTATAGTAGACTTTAAGACAAATTAAAAAATGCCACTGGCATCATCATTACTAAATAAAATCTACTAAACAGATTTCTGGATAAATCTCTTGGACTTACTCACTTCTCAACTACAAACAAAATAGCGACCAAAACATCACAGAGAAACCCTGTACTCCAGACCTCTCACGCACTCACAAACAGATTTCAAACTAGCCTTGGATTTGGTTGGAGGCTGAAAAATCCTGCTGCGTGGACCTGCCACTTTCTGTGGCTTCTCGCTTTTGCAGCCGATGCCACGGCGAGCTCTGCAGCTGGCTCCAAGGAAAACCAGAGGGGAAAGCAAACAGCACGATGTCAAGCACCCTCCTGCTGCAGACACAGAAGGTGAAAAAAACAGCTGTGACCAAACCCCCCCCAAAAAAGAGAATAACTATAAAAATGATCAAACATTTGTCTGTGTATTTTCTTCCAGGTGACAGCAGTAAAGCTCTGCACTCCATTAGTGCATCCGTCCTTCTAGTGGGATTCCCACCAGGTCAGCTGAGAGCGTGGCCTTCTTGGTGTAGGTAAATCATATTAAAAAGCATAGGGCTCCTTTACAAATGTTGGGGTTTTGATTACTGCTTCTGTGACTTAAGGCTTTTTAGCAACCAAGCGTTTTCTTTTTAAAACCGGTTTACCCTCTTTGCGGGGCACGTTACAGTTTCACTGTGGGTTATTCTACCTCCTCGCTTTGAACCAGCGCTTTACTTGAGAGAGTAGCTGACGTTCCCATTCACAACAGCGCACAGAATGAAGCTTAATGAATCCCCAAAGCAATGTACTTCATGTGCTAAAATCAATGTACACTGCCTGCTACAGTATCTCCCTGCGAAATTGAGGCGTTTGCTCAGAAATTTCTCTCTCAACAGGGTCTTTTCTTTTTTTGTAGCGCTTAACTGCCTTTTGTCTGCTCTTGTCTCCCTCCAGTGTTGCTCAGATGGCAATCTTTTATTCCTTGTGCAAACTCATTTGGAAAATGCTGGATGGGCTACAGCTGTGTGCTGCTATGGAAGGTCTAATACATGTCAAGCAGTGCTTTATACGTGCTGAATAAACACAATGCAACAATGTTTTAATTGATTATTAAAAAGGCTGGGTTCTAGACTGAAAGTAGTATTTAAAATCAGATTTAATCAGCTGGTTTTGTAAAATCCTGAAAGGTGTTGATGCTGTACAGCCTGCCATTTGAGCTCCGAAGTGTTCACAGAGGTTACCGCAGCCCGAGGTGACAGAGCCATTTCTGGGTGGTTTATGCAAACACACAAGTCTGTAGCCGATGAAAAACAAGCAGTGGATCAAATTATTAATGAAGCACGAGCCTTACCTGGAAAGGTATTTTCCCACAGATCTTCTACGAAATTAAATGAAATACGTGTTTTTCAAGAGCCAATCTCTGTTGAGGTGCTGTGGAACCTCAGCAGCTCAGTCAAACAGTAAAATATGTTCTTGCTTTTACGACGTTCAAAGTCTGGATTTGTACTCTCTAGTATTAAATACTGACTTAAAATCAATCTGCATTGCTCCTGACAAAGTTATCTAGGTTGGCTATGCAGTCTAGGACCATAAAAAGTCTCTTTATATGACTTAGACCAACAGCTATTAGACTGTGCAAGTAAAAACTTTTTTTTTCCAAGTCAGAATGACAGGAATAATAATAATACTACAGAAAATTAATTAATTGGTAATCAAAATAATTGTGGATCCAAATAAGATGCCTCTGACTTCACAAGGCACTACTTGGGGAATCACAGATTTCTTGAGGGACTATTTGAAAGCTTGGGCAATGATTAAGCTGAAATGAAATCCATAGTCTAAATTCTTCTTTATACCAATAAATATTCTCCACTGACTGTATTTCTCCAGGGCAGCCCAGGAATTTATGTGAAAAAATGCACTGTGAAGCAGCTACATTTTTTTTTTTCTTTTTCCTTCAGTAAAAAAATGTCAACATTGTCCTGAATTTTAGGTTGTAAAAACCGGTAATGTCTATTAAGTGGCAGCATGAAGAACCTTCATTAGCCTGAAGTACGTGGATTATCAATCAAATGAGAAATAAGGACAGAGCAGATGAAAACGGCAAACTGCTATAATTACAAATGATGTTTGTGCATGATTGTGTCGCAAGAATTGTTACAGGATGCTGTGAAAAAAAAAAATCATTTGTATCCGCAGTCTAGAATAATATGGTCCATTACAATGATGTACTTCAGAGCAGAAATGTCATTTGTTATGTTTCACATTGTTTCTGTTCTATCCGCTGAATCTATATTTTGTTTTATTTTTTAAAAAGGATGAATTCACTTTAGAGAACTGACAGCTTATATGAATATTTTAGTTTTGCTTGCAAGTAACAGGAAAAAACCCATGGCATAAAACTCGAGCTCCAAGTTCCCCAGAATGCCTACTGAGAATAAATTCTATGTTTATTTGTATTTCATTTCCCTCGAACAAGTGCCTTTCCCTTGGGTATTTATTAAAAGCATAAAAAGAATGAGCCAAATTCACTTCTCAATAACATCCATTCAACATTGTTGAAGCTTGTAAAATTGCACTAGACTAGCCGAGGGGAAAATTTTACTCGCTATTTGGTAAATATATATAATTTTTTTTTCCGGTTGAGACAATGTATTGTTTAATCTTTAAATTCTCTGTCTGCTCCTGCTTATCAAAGAAGAAAAAGCAGCCGTTTTGTTATAAATTCATGACCTCACATAGGAACAGATATGATGTATATGCTCCATTCGCTCCCTTAGTTGAGGGTTACCTGGGGTAGTCCTACACGACGCATTTCCCATCAGACCTGTGGAAGGCTCAAGCAAAGATTCTATCAACTCCACAAAGAACTAGTTCCGTTTTCTTCTGTACTGTTCTGCTGAAGATTCCCATAAATTCTCTTATTTGCCCTACATTCTAAAATCCACAGCTTGAGGAATTTTTAGCAGCGGAATGGATTAAAGCGAGTTTGGCCACTGGGAAGGTCTGTTCTCAATACAAGGCTGGAGGAGAGTTTTTCTACTGCAAACAGCGCGTGACCGAGACATCCACTCGCAAAGCAACTAAACCAGCAAAATCCACAAAAAAATGCAACGAAAACAGACGCTACTGGTTGGGCTATGACCACAACTGAGACGGCTCACAACGCGGCAACCAAGTTGTCTCCATGTTGAGCCCACCTTCCCACCTCCTGCACCAAGCTGACCATCACCGTGGGTTTTGTACAGTCTGATGAGGTCTTTTTCACCAGAGCTTGCAGGAGAAGCCATCAACACGAGCATTGTAGCAAACAAACAGGACTCCTAAATGGAGTACGTGGCCAAGAGCAAGGGTTAGTGTTTCTTGCCTGCTACTCCCCAAGAAATTACAGTTTATAGCTTGTTAGTAGAAAAATGATGTCTTTAAGATCTGAGCCAATGTTTTCAGAAATATCATGGATCGTCTTTATTGCCAGCATAACAAACCCCCCAAAATATAACAGCAAGTAATGTGACCATTGCCCTTGGCAGCACCATTAAACCGGGCAGTGAACTACTTCAAATAGCTGTGAGTGTTAAACATTAGTTCTGCCTTAAGTAGGTTGATTTTAACAGTCAAATGTGCACTGCAGTCTATCTGAGCATTAAAAGCACCTTTCAAACTTAATTTTACAGAAATGTTAACGACCAGAACAAACTATTGAAGGCAAAAAAGAAACGTAATTATTTCAACAGATGAAAGGAAACAGTAAATTAACACTCTTGTTTTAAAAGGGGGCTCAGTAACTTATCTGCTCCAAGGAAATACCATTACCTGAAGGTACTACGGATATTTCACTTAACATGTTTACAGTTTCAGATTTCTTTTCTCTTCTGGCCTTTAAAAAGGAGGTTTCAGGCAAAAAGGGAGCTGTAAATACAACAAGTTCCAGAAATGCTTTATCAAAATCATAGCAGCAGAATTGGTTCCTAAATATCTCTATTATGGGTCATGTACACACATGGACATGCAGGGAGAGAAAGGGGAAAAAGCACAGAACAAAGCCTTCAACAGCAACAACCTTGATGTCCACAGAGGCCTCTAAAGACAAAAGAAAGGAATAAGACAGAATGAGAATGACTCAGAAATATTCCTAATATACCACCAGTGCCTACGTACATTAAAAAAAAAAAAAGGAACAGCTAAACTAATCGTGTTATTACATTACAAATTGTCTAGGGAGAAATTTGTCATAGCTTAGGAAATGTTAAGCTGCTTGTTATAAAATACAAAACATACCAATTTTGTACATGAGCTATTATTCAGTGCAATTTTGAAAACTGTTTTAAAAACAGTCACTGGCTCGCAAGCAAAATTTCCTTACCATGTGTGTTGCAATACGGAAGCAGATTGTAGACATTTCCAAAAGGAATTTCAGGTATATGTTTTAAAAATGTTTACAGCAAAATTTAGGTGATCATTATCTTTCTGTGGACATGGATTTTCTCACAATAAAAAAATGTCCTGATATAAATGGGGGGTTTGAAAATAATTTATTCTGCACAATCAGCAGAGCTACATATGCTTTTCATTCTGAAATCACTCATTCGCAGACTTCAAATGATGAAATGGTAATTATTCTCCTGACTTCTACAAGTCCACTTTGAAAATACGGTCAAATATAAGGTTTATTCAGCAAAGCTGCATTGCTGATGAAAGCAGCTTTAATCTTGGCTTTTAATCAATAGTTTTTCATAAAGGATACTTCGGCAGATCACGATATGCTATTGTATTGCGTACATATCTGCTTGCAAGTGTTGGTGCATATTCCACAGATACTTCATGCTAGGTACACACATATTCATATCAAACATCCATGACCTAAGATGTAAGGAAAGAACCGCATTCAAAATTTAGCAATAATGAAGTAAACCGAGGATCAGAAGGTCAGGAAAAACTGCTGATGTAGTCTCAGAAAACACTGGCTTTGACAGTAAAGCCAATTGAAGTTTTTCCCACGCCCTACAGCACAGCTCATCAGCCCCTTCGGTGAAAACCTTTCGGATGCCTATTTTTAAACTGCATCATATAAACAGAGTCTTCTCACGAACACCTCTGGATGATCTAGGATTATTATATGGGGGAACGTTTCCTTGCTTAAGGTATTTTGATGTGAAAACAGACACAATCTGGTTCATTCTTACACAAATCATGGTAGTTAATGTCATTTCACAGAAAAATACGAGTGAGAGTTAAGGTTTGTTTTTGTCTTTTCTAGCTGAACAAAACATATTATCTTGTCCAACTGAAAGAAGAAATTGAGGAAAGCGCACATGATGTGCAGCCTTTGAAGGACAGAGTTTAGGTAGGTGACACATCAAGGCTCCACCCTGGTGACAGTTGGAGAACAGCCTTGCCCTGGTGCTAACCAGGCTGGACATGGGCTGGAAGCAACCATACTGATGTGACCAAGATGGAGACTTTCCAAAGCAGAAAGGCAGGTTTGATGGGAAGTCACGGCATCAAGGCTGTGTCAGCAGAGCAGAACATCATTTGGGAGATGACCAGAATCACAGAATAGTCGAGGCTGGAAAGGAGCTCTGGAGGTCACCTTGTCCAACACCCTGGTCACACAATGCCACAACAGCTGGCATCTGACTAAGGTAGACCTCAAACTTGGGACATTTAAAACTGGTCAGAAAGGAATAAGGTATGGCTGGAAGAGGACTGGCTGTCGAGCAGACTAGTGGCATGAAAGAAGTTCTCCAGTCCACAAATTAACTTCCCTTTTTTGCAGCTTCTCTTCATGTGAGGGTATTAAGGGGACAGTTCAAGGAATAAGCAACAGCTGAAGACAACCCCTCAAGGTGGAATCTCTTGTATTGAATCCACACAGAAACTGCCAGACACAGTCCCCAAGTCAAGCTGCAGCCTGTCACCTCTGCATCCATCACCCGTGTGTCGGATCAGTCATTATTTGGTATTGAGTTGTGATAAATACCACGTTCATGCCTTCAAACAGTAACTCCTTCAAATACATTATGACAGCGCTGTTGCTATAAACACATCTGCATCAAATATTAGGGTAAGTATCTGCGAGCCCGCAGTCTAAAATCGTAAGGTTTAGATGCACACAGCAAGCTATACACTTCTTTTAAAAATAAATGTGAAATTCAGTCTTCCACAAAAGAAGCAGTGTCATGAGAAAACTCGGGCTGTAAGTTTTGTAAACGCTGCGTTTTCAATATTAGAGTGTCAGTCTTCATTCACTCTCTGACAAGGTTGTCAATCAAACAGCAATCTAGTTTTGTAAGACTTTAACCAAAGATCAAAGCAATGATACTGCTGAGTTCACATTGCCTTCCCAGAGATAACTACTTGAACACTTTCGCAGCGCTGCATCGATATTAACTTTGCACCGTTCCTTCCAAGCAAATAAAACAGCACGAAGTTTGACAGCCCTTCTGGCTTCTGCTCCCAGCCCTGATCTAAACCGACTCCCAGTCCCCATCCCCTCTACCCCTTTGTAACTGCCACCTGGAGAGGGAAGTTGAGGATCGCAGGACGTGCGTTCAGTTGAACTTTTGTCAATTAAAAAGAAAATGAAATGTGCTTTCTGTCTCCTTTGGGAAACACGCTGAATGTCTTTCACTCAATAACAATAGTTGGGCAATAAAAAGATGAGTGAGCAAAATGCAGTGTATCATCGTTTTGCTTTTGACTTCAGCCCAATGGCAAATGAAAGGCATCCAAAATCAATTTCAAGAAGCTAATAAATTCAGTATCTGAAAGCAGTGAAAAGATAACTTTTGCAGCCTCATCATCAAGCTGATTTGTAAGCAAAGCCGGGCCCAATTCCTGCATACTATGTCACCCATATTTTCAGTTTCATGCAGGTAATATACTATTTCTACCGAGTTTATATTCCGAGGCTAAACATAGATACATATATATCTTCTTCCCGCAAACATATGTCCTGGTAATATCATCATAAAAATCTGAATGTACTATGCCCAGAAAATCGTGTCGATCACTATCAGTTACTTCCTCCGGTATCAGTGGAGGAAAGGTGAAGGCTAATGCCGTGCCAAGGGCATGCTCCAAGCAGAGCAGTGGCTTTCCACAGCTCCACGGAACTTTCTGAGCACTCCTCTTTATGGCAGCGTGGGGAGGGGACTGCTGGGCTGTTTTATTTGCTTGTTAACTGCCTGAGAAGCTTGCCAGAGCATGCCCATCTGAAGGCAAGCTTCCAAAGGGAAATGAACTGACCGTAATTACAACGTAATTTAAAGTACTCCTTGAGCAATGCTGAATATCTTCAATGTGTAGCTTCTGGTCTTACCAGGAAACAATACAGGGGGCTTCCACTTACTCCACCAGGTGACTTCATATTTACACAAGAAGAAAATTTAATCCACAGTTTCTACCGTAAGAAACCTTGATTCAGGGTCAGGTCCATCCAAATAATGAAGTGTCAATGGCCTTTACCAGGGGGCTTCCTACAAGATGTGCTTTTACAATGCAATTGCAAATAAACTACTTGAGAAAAGGAGGGACGGCACAGATGTACCTCACCTGGCTTGTAAGGCCAGGACTAACTCCTACGAGAGCTGCGACTATGCACCACCTTTGCTTACGCACCAGACTTGCACATGCAGCATGAAAAGTCACCAACAAGTATCGAGCCAAGGCGTGTAAACAGACACGTTGTAGAGCAGGCCCGGGAACTGGGGGTGTGCGTTGGAAAAAAATCAGGATTTCTGGGAGCAGCAGGTTGTATTTCTGACATAGCCAATTTACATGATGCCTTTTGGATTTTTCGTTGATCTGAACCAACTGCAGAGATATTACAGAAGGTCACTTACACTAACTTCCTTAGAAGTCATTAACAGCATTTGAATTTTCTTGGGGTCTATTATTAAATAAATAGATAAACACCCAAACTGAACAGGTTTCTGACCTTGGAGATTTCTATGTCAATATGTGGATTTATTTGTTTCCTGTAAGAAAAAAAAAAAGACATAAAGAGGAAAAAAAAAAGCAGGCAGACAAACTGGGTGCTGGATAGAGCTTGAATTGGCAGGGTAAAATGTGGCAGAGTGTAACCGAGGAATGCTGGTGTATGTGGACTGGGGATACGTGAGAGTTTTAGAAAACAGCAGGTGGAGAAAGCTGTGGAACAGAATTTTATTGAAAGGGGAGAAGTTAGAACTAGGTGAGAACAGTAAAGGGATCACACTCAGAGCGTCAAATATTGCTTTTGTCGCTCAGTTCATGCTGTGAGCATACCCAGGTTTTGCCTTCCCAAGGCAGAAGCCAGGGGAAATGCTGTTTGTTCTTACTCTACTTCTTCACCAGAGCATCATCCTCCTCAGATGGTGGCAGCTTTTGGTAGCCTAGACTGTTACTATGGGACCTGGGACAACCATTTCCTCACGCTGCACAAAACACTATGCTTATTTTTCACATTAGAAACATCAGGTCTTGTTTCCTCTGTCTTTACTCCAGGATTTTACTGACCAGATGAAAATGAGTGACTATAAAACCCAACCCAAATCTGGGTTACACTGTAAAACCCTCTTTCTTTTGTATTCGCGGTATCTATTTTATCTGTTCACCTCTCTTGTATTATCAGAAGGAAATAAAAAATGTTAGTCTCAAGCACCGTTTCTCCAGCTGAAGACAGTCTGTGCCATGCCCGCTCTCCACACTCTCAGCTTTATAAAACACCTCCAGCAAAACCTGAAAGTCTAAGAGATTACATTGCTGATATTTCTGTAATACCAAATAAGCACAAGAGTATCTTTCAAATCTCCTTTGCAATAAAGCAGGTTACAAAGTGTGTGTGTGTATCTACAAGTCACCTTTAAAACTCTTCGGTGTGTGTGTAACGGAGTCACCTGGACTTTCTAAGAGTCCTTTCGTGCTTGTGTCTCCTTTCTGTGCGACTGACGGCGCTGCTTTACACGACCTCGCAGAAACCCATGGTCTGTGATCGTACTCTGGCTGCTGCTCCGGATTCCACCAAAATGCAAATGCAAGCAAAACGCACCCGAGCACATATGTTTTTATGCGAAACAGAAGTTAAGCTGTGAACGCAATGTATCACCCTGCAACAAGAAGCCATGGTAGAAGCGAGCCCTGTCCACCTCAGGTGACCTGCCCATCGCGTCTCTGCAAGCTCGCGCTGGGGGGCACTGGGTGAGCTGGGGTCACCTCTGCTCTGCGGGGACGCCTACACGCCACACTTGCAATGCACCAGTTTTCTCCAATTGCAATATATAGCTCAGATTTGTTGCCTACTAGATGCGTAACGAACTACTGGGACCATTGCAAAAGCCCCTCTTAGATGTTAACGTGGTTAACTAGCACAGGGTTCAAAGTGTCTGTTCAGGAAGTGTACTTGAATTGCTTCTGAGCACCCCGAATGCCAAGGGGTGTCCACTCCTTATCAGGCCTCCTGGCAGACTTCACCAAGCATACAGTGACTCTACGGATTTTTAAGCATTCATTACCTACACAAGCAGCCCTTCTTGCCCATAGGATATAAAATTAATTTTCAAAATGAAAGTTTAAGAAGCTAAACTTTAGTGCATTGCCTATTGTCTTTGATAATTCCACACAAAATTAGTTTCTCCTAAATTCTGATAGTTTGAGTATTTAAGATGGTACTTCTACAAAAACATTTAAAAACCAGAATATATTTAAATATCAGAATGCCTAACTGTATCCATAACTAAGTCTTGACTTTGTTATAAAGTTTTGATATTATCTCCATTATTTAGTCTTCAAAGGAGAATAATAATTAGAAAAGTTCTGCAAATTTGCACTAATGAAGCAGAAAAATCTGCTATGAAGTAACGAATTTTGTTAATTACCATGTAAGCAAATACATACAAAATGTTAAAAAACTAAGTATACCTAGTGCCTTCTTTTTTATGCATTTTATGTAAAATTACTTACAGGTTAATCCTAAGTCTTTATAACAACTTGAGCTGGGAATTGTAATTTTGCCACAAATTTGAACTTTTATCAATGAATTTGTATTCCACAAGCTGCGACACTGTCACAGAGCGTACCTATAAACACTTAAACTGCAGAGCAAAACATGGTTCACAGTCTACAACTAATTAGTTGTAATTAGTCATCCGCCTAACAAAGCTGAGCTCAAAACCTTCAAGTGCCGGCAGAAGGATGCGAGCTCTTCCTGCAGGCCCTACTACCGAACCTCAACACCAACACGAAGAGGGCTGAGATTTGAGTGTGACCCACAGGACACAGCTTAGGGGGCCTCCTAACCAAAACCTGGTTCTAACTGCAAACCCACATCAATACCTTTGGGGTTCTTCTTGATCTTTACCACTTGGCACTTGAAAGGAAACCCCAAGTCTTTTTTTGTTTACATCCTTCTTCCCTTCCCCACGCCCAGCATGTTTTCTTGCTGCCCTCACAAAATCTCTCTAAATCCAGGGGAAAAAAGGATGCCGTTAAAAACTGCCTTAGTACAGTATGTGTTAGCACCATTATATGAAATAATTGCTCCTTGGGAGATTCTAGACAGTCAATTAACCCCCGATTCACGACTCAAGTGGCAGAGCAGACACTCAATGAATAAAGGGTAGAGGTTCAATTCTCAATTAGGATGAAATTTTTTCCTTAATAGTTTAATCCTGTGGTCAATTAAATCCCCTAGCGTTGTATTAATTATTATATGAATTCTAGGGAACTTCTAATTTAAAGGTTAGTTATGGTGTACCGCAACTGGACCAGAGTCCTGGACTTAAATTTTGTCAAAGCTGAAAGCCTATTCTACTTTAGGGGAAAAATACTCTCTTTTGAAAAAAAGGTAAGGAAATGTCCCCTCATCTGGGACACTTTAAATGTCTCCTGTATTTTTATGCCAGAGATAAGACTGCAATGACATCACAGATCATTAGAACTAAGTTTACTGCTGCACCACATATTCCTATCACTAGTTAAATTTAAAAGGATTTCTAAGCAGACTTTTAAGGATTAATCTCATCTCCAATTGCTGAGCTTTTTTCCTGTATTGTTGGGCACAGCAGCTTGGAATAGTAGTTTACTTTTCCATCTGTTAGACATATAGAGACTTTCAGTTTGTGAAGTACTTTCTTGGTACTCTTTTTGGTAGAATAAAGTCCTGGATTTCCTCAGGGAAGCAGAGGACATATGCTGATGCTCTATGGTTTCTGAGTTGCTGTCGAGATGAATTCTTCTTGGCCAGCTTTCTGTTGAGTAGGTGCTGGAATCATATAAAACAGCAACTCGTACCAAAAAAGAAAAAAAAGTAAAACGGTGAGTTCCCCGGCCAAATCAGTGATCTTTTTTCAACTAATTATTTTTCTTGCTCGAAATGAAGACAGTTTGTCTTTGAAAAGACTGTCTATCATTAAAAAAGAAAAGTATTGAAAGTTTTTGAAACAACTATAACAGATGTCATAGTAGTTGAAAGTACAATTAGAAAGCACAACGCCGCAGAAATAAAACTTCAAACAAAAGCGGAAAGAGTTCTTTGTGCACATCAATAATTTAGAAAGATTTAAGAACTGTTTTATAGATGCAAGTGGAGCTCTTTCTGTCTATATATAAATTGAATGTGGTCTTTATAGGCAAACAAAAAGGGGATACAATCCTTTTAAATTATTTTTAGGATAATTGTTTCCACAACAAACATCATTATTTATCAGTTTTGAAAGGAAGCCAACTGCTAACATTTGAAATGCACGAATCTTGGCACACAACATAGAAAATGGTAATCTCCCCCCTTTTCAAAACCAGTTTTGCATTTATTTTACACATTTGTCAAGTTCTTATCTCAAAGCCCATGCAGCGTTACCTATTTCTATCAGAAATCACTGTATTTTATTTCTAATCACCTTCCCGTAGCTAATTGCTAACTCCGGAAAGGAAACATTTATTGCTACCAGATGCTGTTACCTTCCTGCTCACTCACATATTACTATAAATTGACTCAACAGCCTGGAAAACAAGGTTTAATATCTATTATTTTGCCCCCTGGATTCTCTTACAGTCTTTCTTTTTAGATAAACAGTCTCTTTTCAGGGATGCAAACGTCCTAAACCTCTGCTACAGCTACTTCTCAGCCGGGATGTGTCCGCATCGCGTAGTGCAGCGGTGCCCGGGAGCTGCGGCGGCTCCTTCGCCAACGGGCGTTTCCTCAGGGCACGAGCTGCGCTGCGGGCACACCCCAGGAACAACCCCGCTGCAAGGAAGGCTGAGACGTGAACTGGCCAGATCACCTTCTCTTACCCTACCGACTGCAGAACTGAGAAGGCACGAGTCAAATCTTGGATGGAGATATTGCTTCCTTTATTAAGTTTTTCAGGGAGAGCTGGAATAGCCCGTGGAAGAGGCTGACGAGGCTGTTCTGAACCTGATGATCTCTATGTTTCTCTATTTCTCTCTATCTTACATTTCCATACGTAAACTACAAGTAAATTATCCTGTATTTGAAACTTACTGCCTTATTTTTCTGTTTCCTTTTGTTCTGGGGTTAAACCCCTGTGTACTAAAATGGGATTTTGATGGATAGGCAGTTCCGTGTACAAAGAGACGAGATTTTCCTTTTCAGATGAGAACAAAGATGTGGGAATAAATGAGGGTCCCTGAGGCTGTAAAAAGGGGAACAGATATTTCTGTAGTCATAGAAGAAGAAACCAGTTCCTCAACAGCTTCCACTTACAAGTTTGAACTTCAGAACACAATTTCATTGATATCAACCAGACCATAAAAGGGGACGCCCCAGCCCAGGCACCTCACTGCTTCCTACGGCACAAGACACCACACAATGCCCTTGAGAGCGCAACACTGACGTGAAAAATCTAGGAAAAGTACAAATTTCAAATGTTGAGACTTCAGGTATTTATCATTAACCCACAGATCTCTCTGCAGGTTAGCCCTCATTGCTGAAAAACTCCTACACAGATTCTGTCGGTTTAGCTAAAACAACTACAGGATGATAATCATACTTCTCAGATACTTGGGACCATTTAGCTTCAGTGTTTTATGTGCTTGATGATATATGAGCTGCTAGTTGTGTAAAATTAAAACTCCAGCCTGATTTATAATATATTTAATATATACTATATAGGCAGCGATGTTTACAAAACACAAATCCTAAAACAGGGTGTTGAAGAATTATCTTGTATATTAGAGAGAATTCCTATTACGAAGAAGACTATAATCTAGAAGTGCCTGACTTATTTTCTGCTGAGATTTCAACATGTGTGTATAGAGAGAGATTAGTAATGAATTTTCTTGGAACAATAAAACTCTCTCAGGAACTCACTGAAAAGTTTTTTAATATTGCTGTATTTTTTTTTTCTAATATCAAAAGCTTCGTACAAAGAAGCAAAGGGGTGATGGCACGATGAAATTATTATTGTTATCACTACTGCTATTATTTTAATTTTACAAAAATAGTCTCCTTTCCTTAAAATACACCAGCTAAAAGAAAATTCAGTATATATGAATATACTCTTTTTATAGAGTAATTTAAAGCTCTCCTTTCCATCTAAATCCCTCTTGCCTGTAATGCTGTAGGCTATATGACAATAATGTCAAAAGTCAAACTGCAACTCTGGTGACTGCTCCTTTAATATGTGAATTTCTCCACACTTTCGCCTGGAGGGCATCTTCATTACAATCACTTTCTCCATTTTAAAACTAACAAAAACCAGGACAACAATAATAAATACAGCCCAGTCTCCTAATTGACAGTGTCTAAAACGTCTCCAAAGGTTACAGATGTATATAGAACATGTTATTTCCTCAGCAATTCGTATTTTCTGACCTCTGTGAACAGACGTGTGTACACACACATATTCCATTTTCTGCTCCAGCTCAGCCACCCACCAGAGATGCTCCATCCTCCAACATATTCTAGATCAAACAGGCATCTTCTGCCACACCAGAAGAGGCACTCCACTGAACTGTCATTAAAAATGTTAGCTACGTATCCCCTCGCTCACAACGCTCAGCCGAATCAGCCATGGGATATGTCAGCAAATTCACGCAAGCCAAGTCCAGCTATCAAAATATTGCACAGCAGTCCAGGTGACGGATAAAATAGATTCAAAACTGTACAATGTTTTATAGATTATAACATCTCAAAATACACCTGGAAGCAGAATTTTATTTATTAAACTACTTGTTAAAGCCTGTCATATTCTGTCAACTAGAAGAAAAATCTGCTTTGGAAACTACTGTCACACTGACTACAAAATAAAAGAAGAAAATAAATCAGTTGGTATTTCCAGAGCAACATGCAATGGCTGAGCATGACCAAAGGAGTGTGCTTGGGGAATTCTGTACTGGAATAATCACTGGCTTTCTAGCTTTGTACTCATCTGCCTTGAATTTCAGACTCCTGATGGCTGAAGTAGTTGAAGTGTAAGTAAGGCTGTGTATGTGCAATACCTTCTTTTGGAAAAATGGTGGGTTTTTTAACAGTTCTCGTGAACATGATCAGGCATTACAAATACATCACTAATGAGCATTTCCAAATGGCTTAGGAGTCCAACTTCTACTTTCAAAAGTGGCTCAGTTACTTTGGGGCTGATTTTCACAGGTTTTCATGCAAACTGCAGTTATGGAAATAGGAGTCATGCCTCAAAAACGCTCAGAAGTCTGATCCTTCAAGCCAAAGCTATGAGGGCACTTGGTGTCCTAATGCTGGGCACAGATGTCTTGATGAGGCATTGATGAGGTACCTAAAAAAACCAATAGGCAATCTCAAAGTTACCTTTAGCCCTCTAAATTTATGCCCAAAGTCCCTCCGGCCACATTTATTTTGGCTGCAAAGCTTAACTTGGGTCCTATGAGGATCTGAGATAGACTGTAAGCCCAGGGATGACTGGACTCCCTGGCTGATGGTCTGAAAGCCCCAAATGGAGTGGCCACTTGAGACACAAAAGTCCTATTTTCGAACCATCAGACTGCTGGTTTGGGATTATTTAGTAAAGGAGTTTGGGGAGGAGAGAAGGGACACAAAGCAGCTCAACAGTATAGCTGATAATGCAGCAGGCCACGGGACCTAGTTAAGAAGCCTGCTCTTATGAATATTTAATCACTCGGATGAAGCGGAACAGCTTTATCTGGAGATAGTGCGATAGATATAATGCAGAGACACGGCAGCCTGTAAGAGCCTTCACTTAGGAGTGGAGATTCAATCTCCTACAACAAATTGAGGAGTTTTGAGATGGAAATTTGGGTCTCACAGGGTACCTCAATGATCAGCATACCCCAAATACAGCAAGGCACAGGGGTGTCTCCTCCCAACTTTTTATCAGTCCAAGGTACCTGCTACCTTGGAATAGGTATTCACACTTGGAAATCTCTGGCAAACGCAAGCACTCCTCTCCCATCTAGTAGCAGGCACCAGCCTGTCCGAGTGACCCAGGCAGCCCCTCTGTGGGCGCTTCCCAGCACTGCCCTCCTTCTTATGCTCATTCTGTTATTTCATAACTTACTGGGCTGTATAATTATAATTTCACAATCAGTTATTTAAGTTTTGCTTCTCCTTTTGGCAAATAAATTGCCCCCGTGACTGAGGTAAGTTGAGATGAAAAGCAGGGAGACGTTTTAGAAACCTGACAACTCACCGATTATTTTGCAACAGTTTTCCCCACTAAATTAACTGATGGAGAATATACAGAATAACAACATGAATATGGAGAAAACTTGAATGCAATGTATAGAACACAAAATGTGAAAAAAAAAAACATTTCCAGCTGTGTATGTTCTCACTCAAACAAAGAGAATGGTTTTGCATGAGGACAGTAAGGTTTTGGGTAACGTGCATAATACACATTTCATTTACTTGCTGATTCTTACGCTATCTCACCCACTCATCTACTTGCACATCTACTTGCATCTCACTCCTTTTTTCAGTAACATAAACTGTCCGTACAAACACAAATTTCAAACAGTGGCAGCCTAAGACTTACTGGATGTGTTCAAACAGAGACAAACCTATTCCTGCCCTACACGTCCGCACGGTCGCACACTTGGGCACAGAAATGCCCACACGGTTTCTCAGGAGCAGGTTTGGTGCTTGTGGCTGTTGGAGCACAGGCAAGGGGAGGCTCAACCCCTGTCTGCACATTCCCAGAGATGTCAGGGAACACAAGAAAACCACTCAGCAGCCTTTCAGGAAGCGTATTTTTCAGATCTTACTGCTTGTAATGAGGACCGAAGGCACACTTATTAAATAACTCACAGACATTAAGAATGTCACCAGCTGCTGCTTTCAGGTTAATGACTTTGCATTGGAGGTATTAGAATCAGAGAATTCAAATGGTCAGTCTTAATACAAGTGCTCGCTCTAAGGAAAAGATTCCTGGGCCTAATCCAAAAGCTTTCTTAGGTCACTGGGTGTCAATCAGCAATTTTTATCCCCTTTTTATGCCTTTCTGCTCCGATATAGCTCAATAAGACAGACCTACCTAAAACTCAATTCACAGTATTGGAGGAGAAGTGGAAAACTCTGAAGAGACAACCAGACTTTGGAGAGTAGCTACCTTATTTCCATCTTATTTCATTCTTATTGCCCATTTTATTCCACTGACTTATACAAATATCTTATTAAACATACTAAAAGCCATTTCAGCAAAGAAAATTTCATTATTTCAGCACGTTTATATAGACTCGTAATTTGTGGTGTTAGACAGCAATACATTAAAGTCACTGAAATCTAATAAATAAAACATATTAATAAATTATATATCAGTGTAAGAAACTGTCTTGGTCCATCTGCCAAGATAGTTATGAAGCAGGTATTCTACCACTCAGAAAAAATGCATTCTTAAAAAATGATTCTGCAAATAAAGATCTAATTTTATGTAAAAGATGTGACCTTGGAATACACAATTAATATCTCTTGTCTAACTGCCCTTGTATTTATAAATGCTTGAGCAATCGTTAAACACACACTCATAATGATATGAGTCTAGACCCTTGAAAAATTAAAAATTTACCATTACTTTCTATTTACATATATTGTGAATCTAAGTGTTAAGATGAGTTTGTTTTGTTTCCATGGGTTTGGGGGTTTGTGTTTTTGGATTGACTGATCACATCAACTCTTAGGCCACCATTTTAACAGTTGTCTGTTCACTTGCAGGTTAAATTTGACAACGAGAAAAACTTGTGGAAAAAGCATTTACCCAGAATAGAGCACTGTGCTTATCTTTTGGTATTCTCAGAGGATCGAAAAACGTAAAAATATCCCTGAATTTTCCAATAAACATCAGCACGGTGCATGTCACTTAAGGATTTTGGAAAAAGAAACCCTTGCCACTTTTAAACCCATGTACTATTGCATCCACTGCTTCGGAAATGGGGACTCGAACACACACATTTAGGAAGGAACACCAAAAGGAACATGACTTCACTTCTCATTTGGGGAATTTTTCACGTATCTCAAGAGGAGATCCACGAGTACATTTGGGAAGAAAATGGCTTTTTTCTCACTTTAACTTTAACATGCAAGTATTGATACGTCAAAGAAACAGCATGGTGAACATGTGAAGTGTTGGCACCTCTCGTACACTTCGTATGCACGCAGCTTCGTACTCTTAGCTCTCTTTCTTATTCCTTGCACTCTCCATCTGGATGCTTTCAGCGTAATGGTTGGAAAAGTCCTCTCTCTGGAGGACATCCCCAGCACCGGGGCCTGTTGCTGTTTCAGGTGTTCTGCACCTGCTCGCTCCCCTCCCCTCACATCCTGAGTAACCCAGTCCTCTGGCAATGATTAATTTAAACAGCATAAAACCTCTTTTCTGCTAATGAAATACAATAAATAAATATAGTTATTCTTTCATTACCGTAGTCTCTGGCCATCTGAAAATATTTCACTCAGCTGACAGAACTGATGCAAAATTCCCATTTCCTTGAAGCAATAAAGGGAAAGGTGTTCTTTAATAAAATGAAAAGGGATAGCTGCCAGATGCAGACTTTTGGAGACTACTGTCCGCTGGAAACACGAGACACAGCCCTTGAGTCCAGATTTGTGCTCTGAAGATGCAGACGACGGGGCTGAAGTGCCCCAAACACCCATGTGAACACGGGGTCAGAGCATGCCGCGGTGCCCTGGGGCCCACATCTGCTCAAATCAGAGGGTGCTGGGCTGGCACGTGCCCGGCTCTCCCCACGGCTCAGGACATGCCATCTGTCCAGGGGGAACAGCACTTGTGCAGCCTGGGAGTGTGGACCATTCCTGTCTGGAATTGTCACCGGTAGTATTAGCTGGGGGAGCAACCTTCCAAAATACCAGGCTTCAGCCCAACTCTGTTCCCATTGAAGACATCACAAACATTCACCTTGATTTCACTGGGGCAAGAGTTGGGCCATATACTTCATCCCATATGAGGGGTTTGAAATAGTTCTTGTCACGCAGTCAAACAGAATAATTCTACCGGCATTTAAATTTGGCATGGCCAAATTCTTTTCTGGCTCGTTTAGCCTTCCTGAAGCCAGAATCATATGGAGCTTTCTAAAAAGCCTACACAGGGCTGTGTCAGACACAATCCTTTCCCACACAATAGAGACTTTTTCCCAGGATATATACCGAAGGAGAGGAATTTAAAATTTAGTTCCTATGAGCAACTGTGCAGGTAAAATTTAACTGCCTAAAACCAAACACAGCAAGGAAGCACAATCAGGAAGAATTTGTGTTTCAGTTTCTCTAAACATTTGGGGCTATGTTCTGGGGGGGGGGGATTTTCTGTTTCCTCTCGCTAGTGATTTCAAAATAAAGCACAGATTACTCTTCATATGGTTTTCACTCACACCCTGACACGAATGCACTGGCAAAATGCTTGTGTGCCATAACGGTTAAAGACATTGGACTAAAATATAATAATGTGTTTTGTATTAAAAAAGCCAACTGCAAACCTATAAAGATGTTTGACTTTGTTGTTCTCTAATGTTAAGCCTGAGCATACTTCCTAAAAAGACGATGAAAGGATGAGGAGTAATTGAGATCTAATGGCATTTCTCCTCCAAATGGTGCGGTCTGTAACTGAGCTCTAACCCCTCTGCACTGAGACAGCCACTAAATCTGTAAATTCTGCCCCACCAACTTATGCAAACAGCTCAGCATAACTGGAACAACCTCATACGAACTACCTTTTAAAGAAAAACGGTTAAGCCATATTCTCTTCAGCCCTAATTACCCTAACATCACTCTGATGAGAACAAAGTGGCACATTTTTGTCTGATGCTGAGATCACTTAAAAAGGGCCATGGAAAACAAAAACTCTGTATCCTGAGGGATATCACAGTACTTGTCTATAATCATTACAATAACTTTTCTTGGGGTTTTTTTTTTATGCTAAGATTTCACATAAGTCATACTATTGCTAAATTTGAGTTACTTAATTTTCATTTGTTGCTACCTTAATTGTTACAGAGTGCTCAGATTTGTAAAGTTATATCAAGGTGTACAGCAGAAAAACATGTTCAATATATGCCTTCAATAATTTCTTTGTTGTTTGAGAACTTCCAACTTACAGCAAAGCTGGCATTTTATGGCCTGCAGAGCTATAAATCATTTTTAAAATCATGATGATATTACTCAAAACAGATGTGAAAACATATGTTTGCCACGGTTGTATAAACCGCTTACTTGTCATACTTAATAAATGTTGATACTTTTATTTTAACTACATTCCTTCTTAATAACTTTGAAAATCTTTTCCATGGTAAATATATTTGGCCTTAGTAAAAGCAATGGCAGGTTTGGAAAAACAAAGCTCATTCTGTATACAAATTACACGTATATTTTTTGCTGAACAACCCAGTACGGATCGCACTCCTCAGTGACTGTCCACATCCAACTATGAAAACTATTCAACATACTTGAGGCACACGACAGCCCAAAATAATTATAGACAAGAAAATAGTAACAGTATTAGGGACAAAGAATCTACTATACAAGAGCAAGACAAATCACTGAGCATAACAACATTGTATGTGGTGATAGGAAGGTCCTGCCCACACAGGCTGGGGTTCAGCAGCAGAGCACTGACTCCATCCTACTGGTGCAGCCCATCAGTTATTGGGTGGTTGCATCCTATAAAATCGATTCCTAGAGAAACTGTCATATAGGTCTGTTACATCGTCAAACCCCAAATTAGCTTGGAATTGTTGGATATACAATGTTGGTGCCTTTAAAATGTCAGCATTTGCCTCACTTATAACATCATCAAAAGGTTTTGGTTCTGCAGCCATGGCATCGCTTGAAAATTACAACTTTACTTGACAAAAATATTTTCTCCTCTTCATGTTTTCAGAGAAAAACTTGACCTGTGTAGACCAGGTAAAAAACCAGAAATTTTACGCGATCTTTAAAATGGTAACTTAAAACATCTCATTATTGTGAAGCACTTTTTTCTGACGCAGGTAAAACTCTGAATGCAAAGTTCAACCAAAAAAAACCCATTAAGCACATGCAGAATTAGCACATGTATAAAGACACATTTCCCAGTACGTAATCAATTAAAGAAAGATAATACTATGCAAAAATGTAGACCAGAAACGAATAAACCTACACACCTTTAATCTTAAGGCGAATTACGGTACACAAAATATTAGCATCAGATCTTTGTGATTTTGTCCGTGTTACAAGGAACATTCAATGATTACAGGAGCCTGGGAATTGGGTTCACAGGTGGTGGGGTTTAAATTATTTTCACGCTTTTTGGGATTTCTGAATTGTCTTTTCCGACTCTTAAATTGTACCCGCCTTCATCCACCTTGAGTTACAGGACTGCAACAACCAATAACTACATGATTTGCATCTTCAAACCCCATAGGATCTTGAATTGTTTTGCTGAAAAATGACTAAACATGTGGCAAGAAACCATACGCAGTTCAACAAAATTAAAATCAACTACACTTCCAACGTTTAGATGAAATACCTACGTAATTACTACAGAAATGTAACTTTTTAATCTTGGGAATGAAGGTATGGTTGATAACTGTTTAACCTCTGGTGTCGGTCTGTAAATGCCAAGAGGAGTCAAGAGGGAAGGATTTAAGCATGATGATCCAGACAGAAAATTACCTCTGAATGGCACGAAAAGGCTCTTTTGGGGTTCATGAGGAAAGTGCTTAAATGCCTAGAGAAACCACTTTCTATTCAGAAAAGTTTCTTCTGCTTTCAAGAAGAAAGAGTCAAGTACAGAAATACAAAATATAAGGAGGAAGTTTCAGGTTCTTCCTACCCATGGCTGGATCAGTCAGAGATGTGTAAGGAACACAGCTGATGGTACAAAACCAGGAATCTGCTCAAATAATTTTATAAAACTCTGGAACCACAGGGCACACGGAGCCTCCAAATTCTCTTTCAAATACACTTGTCTTTTTACTTTTCTCAGAAAGTACATTAAGACCACCTCAGTCAAAATATAAATCAGCTTTGTGGTTTTTTTTTTATCCTAAACCGTAACAGCTTCAATTTATGATGAAATGTTCACATTTACAGTGGACTTGTAAGTACGTTTAGGTTCTGTTGTCCCCTCTTTATCACTTCCTTCCCTTTTTTTTCCTTCACATCTTTTTCACCCTGAAACCTTAATATCTTCCTCCATATATGCCTGGTGGTATTCTTCCAGTATTCACTTACCTTCAGCTTTCTTTTATTTCTTTAAATACATCTCATCAACTCTTTTCTGCAGGCACCCATTTTGTATGGTGCTTTCTGTACGTACTGCCAGAAGAAACCTCTCAGCTATTAACGTGATTTTTTTGGTTATGTTTGTAAGGAGACAAAATGGCTTGTTCTTCCCTAACATGCAGCCACAGAGGCCCTGCGCTCTCTGTCACTAGAAGCCTTCCCCAAGACTTACCTGCACACACCAGTGGATCCACGTTCTCCAGGACCCAGTGGTCACTGCAGGGAGAACCGAGCATTTCCCTGCCTACAGGACAATCACTACAGGCCAAACATCGCTTCTTCCCCTTGAAGAACATCACTTGTGAGGCCATGTAATATTTAAGACACAAAAAATGGCTTATTTCCTCACCTATGTACCAGTATTAGAGTAGCTTGCACACACACCCCCTGGGGCAAAGAAACAATACCGTGTGACTACTCAAATATTTGCTAGGAACTTCAGAAATAATTGAGTCAAAAGACCAGCAAAATATTACCCCCCTATTATATCAACAGAGAGAAGCAAAGATCTGATTGTTTACACTTCCTAAGAACACCATGTAAATTCATCGGATACATTATTCATTGCAATTAGGCACTTCGCTCTCTTAAATTTATAATATAATGCCATCACATACACAGAATACTGGAAAAAAGAATAAACCATATAATTAGTGTAATTAAATGCCTGAGATGGAAAAGCGGTCTGCAATTTTACCTTTCTCCTTTTGTATTTTTTTTAGGCTGGTCCCAGTTTCTTGATCAATGAGCTCTCCTTCCCTGCTGTTGGTCAGCATAGCTGAAAAAAGAAAATTAAAAAATAAAAAAAATCAGAGTGCACAGCTATATGACACTGCCAGTAAAAAAAGTCAGAAAACAGCAAACCATTACATTGTATTTCCTTTTTGTCAATATTTTGGTATTTTAACATGTACATTACATCAGTTCTATAGCAACTGACCATTTTTGTTGTCCATAGTCAGCCATTTCATTTTCCCAGTTCAGCACTTAGAGCCAGAAAAATACGCAGCAAAAGCAAATTTGCTCAAGTTGACTGAAAAAAGGTACTAAGATAGAACTCAAATTACTACTGAGATGAATGTAATTTTACGAAATGTTCAAATTAACTAATTAGAAAAGTAATTCATAGAAATCATTTTTGGGGAAAATACATTTAAGGATTTAAGTATTAGTAATTATCTATAAGGCAGCAAGCTTAATAAAAACTACAGATTTGCAGATAGCAACCCAAATTGATAGATGACAGCAAAAAAGCAATACGCTGTCGTGTTGAAAGAAATCCTTTACCTAAGACCTGCAAGACCAGTGAGAGGCTTTAAGTTTATGATTTCAGGATGTCTATTTTCTATGTTTCTGTTTGATTAAAACATTTCCCTCTCTGCAATTAACCAATTAGAGAATTGAAGTTATTCCAGTGAGGACACTTGTTAAAAACTTATCGTCATATTTTAGGGAAATCTTTCATTTTTTTAAATTGCAAAAGTAAAAAATATAAAAATATATATGAAGTATCTATATGTATCTTTACAGCAGTAAGCCTTAGATTTCAACAGAGAGAAATGTTTGGTTCACCATATAAATAAAACACATATTCTACATATATGGCTCAATATATGAATAAAACATAAATAAAACCTACTCAAACTTTCAGCACTGTTTCTGGAGCCCAGAGGCTTGCAGTTTGTGCTACTACTATAAATAAAACAAACTGCAGTAGCTTTCAAAAGCCACAGTGAGGACAAAAGTCCCTTTTTCCCTGTTACATTTTTTGTTGCGTGTATTTCCAGCCCTACTTTACACACAAAAAACTGAGGGGAATCTACATTTTACCCTGTGTGCGCATAGGTTTGGGCAAAGTAGCTCAGGTTCTATTGACTAGTTTGTGCAGAGCCAACTGCTGCATGGACCAGAGTCAAAACTGCAGAACACCAGCAAACAGCTGAGCAGATACGTGATGGGAGCGAAGTCTACGCTGACTTACACGGACTGCACTGGTTTTGTAGTTCCAGTTTAGCTCAGCAATGCCTGCACGGGCTCCAGGCGCTGTGAAGACAACAGTGTTGACATACACTGACGTGAAGAGATGTTAATTGACTTGCCCTAGATCCCTCTTGGAAGCACCAAGAATAGGACCTAAACTTCCTCTAGACTGAATTAGCATTTTAAACACAAGATCGATAATGCACAGGCTGTGAAAGCTGTGGTGGAAAGACCAAAAAAAAAAAAATAAAATCAGAAAGCCCTCAGCCTCATGGTGATAAGGGAATGTGTGGGCATGAGGAGGTTTTTGGAACGGAAAAGCCACCATATAATCTGTGACTTTGCTGACATACATATGAAGAAAAAGTCTCTTGCTATTTTTTTGATTCCAGGTGCCTTCCAAGGCATTTTCTTTATCAAGAATGCAAAAGTTGGTCATACAAGAGAAGGGGTGCTATCTTCTATGCATGGGTGGATGCTGGCACAGACTGAATCTGAGGGGCTGGGCTCTGCATAGTGATGAACCTAACAAAACAAACTGTAGTGATGAACTTTCTGGGCTTCTTTTCGCAACGGCGTGCTTTCCTGAGTTTCCCAGCAAAGAAATATTTGCCTCGAGAAACTTCTAGAACTCTTGAGGTCAGTAATGGTGAAGGGGTGTGAGGCTGCAGAGCACTAACCAATTCTGTCTGGTGTGTTGTCCAACTGGGACGGCGAGCTGGACACGCTGCTACTCTGGTGGGAGGACGCGTGGCTCCCAGGCCGCTGACTGTCTTCTAGAGATGGAGCTGGAGAAGGGCTGTCTTGAATCCTTTCCTTGAAAGAGAAATAAAACACGGTCTGTGCAATTTGATTCATGAACTTCATTGAATTTCAGTGAAAAAGTGAAATTGGCTAAAATACCAGTAACAAATGGCTTAAATTACATCAATCCCTTCTCAAGGTAGCGCTCAGACAAATTTTAAAAGCTGTAGCACTAGTAAGAACTTCACTTTTGCACAAAAAGCACCACTTGCTAACACAAATAAGAATGTGCTTGCCAATTCTTATGTGTACATTTGCACAAGAAATTTCTACATTAACCTCTAAATATACACAGCGCTTTAAGGAGCAAAAAAAAGGATAAGAAATTATAAGTAATTAGCAAAATGAAATTCTGCAGTTCTGTGTATCTATACAGTCTTGCCTGAAAATGCGGGGGAATTTTCATCAGTAAAAGCCTCTAGGAACAGGTTAGACAAGCATGGCATAAACAGTAATTCACCCTGTCTTGAGGAAGGCAAGAGATTATACAACCACTTGAGATCCCTTCCAACCCAGTGATTCCACAGGTATAATCTTCCCAAATTCATTAACACTTCTAGTACTCTCCATTCCTGTTCCCAGGGCCAACAAAAAATGAGAATCTTCTAAAAGGGCAGATCATGGCCTGAGACACTCCAGATACCCTTATCTTAAAACCCCTTCTGTGTTTTAAATCCTCTCTCACAACTCCTTAAAAGCGTGGATCCAATGGAGAGACACTAACAAGGAGATGCTTGAATTTACAGAATTCCAATTCCAGAAGCGGTATCTTTGGAGTTGTTCTTGTCCCTGTGGAAACTCAGAACTGAAAAATTATTTACTTTTTTTTTTAAAGGGAGATCCTCTTGCCCCCACCTCATTAAAAATCACAACTACAGTGTAATCTGGGGAAGCTGTCTCAAAGGAATCTCACCATTTTTGTGCCTTTCTAACCCATTCTCAAAGGTTTTTCATTAGGAGTATGCAGTCTGGCTACTCGGTTGCAATTTACAATGCGCTTTTGAAAATAAACTCGATAGCATCTGAACTTTTTAATGCAGCTTTTGCTAGACAGTATCCTAAATCAATAATTAAGCTTTAGGAAGAGAACGGTAGATTCTAGTGGTTTGTCCATTATAAATAGCCAGCACAAGAGCTTCTGTTCATAACCTACTGAGGCAGTTCATTAACAGCACTGGCAGTAAGCGACATTTTAAGAATATTCTGCTATCCGTTAAAACCACCTCTCTAAACCACACTCATCCTCATATTTACAGACACACTGGAGAATGATGCAAAGGGAGTGTGAGACTGGATCCTCCCAAGAGCCAGGGGTGGCATTTGCCTATTCCACTCACACCAGCTGAAAACGTAGCATTGAATGTGGTTTTAATAGGATAGTTACTGTACATTAAATAACAACCGAGCCTCAGAATCATGTAACAGATGTGTATCTATTACATAGCTGTTAATCCTCAACGGATCTGTTTTCACTAATTATCTGTTATTTAATGAACATACAATAACTAATAAATCTTAAAGGGGGACTTTCAATTGCAGTATTTTTGAATGCTAGTTAAAAATGTTTACTAAGTTTTAACAGGTATGAATCTATTCTGTGGAGTCACAGGTTGTTTAAATTTTGAAAACCGAATGGTTTAAGACCAAAGAAAATGTCAAAGTCTCTGATCTTAGTCTCCTGTGTTTTCTTCTTCTCTGGCTCAAATAAAGAGGGGTTTTTAGAGGTTGCTGAGATGAGCGGAAGAGTAAAAGAGTCATGACTTACTCTGTGGATGGGCTGCTTGTTAAGGTGCTTTTAAAAGTCACATTCTTACCCCGAGAAGTATCCTCCTAAATAAATGATGAATCATATACAGGCAATCCCTTACAAAAACTAAGTGTATTTTACCTTTGTGTAAATAATAGCTTCCTAATAGGTTACTGCTAACAGGCTGTAACTGTTAGTGTAATTTTATTTGCCTGGATTTCAGTTTTAACAGTCCTCTTTGGCACTATTTCCTCTCTTTTTACCACAAAGACTACTCAATTCACAATTAAGATATCATTTTGAAATGATTACTTTTACAGAGGAGTACATAGTTTAAGTAAATTTCATTGCCTATTGCAACCATGAAAATGAATAGCCAAGGAGAGGACATGCCAACTGTTCTGCAAAAAACCCCATGAACAAATATGACTATGAATTAACACTTAGATATCACACAAACAGCCATATATGTCATCTTAAATGGGAGTTATCTGAGTAATTCAAAAGCTGATGATTTGGAAAAGCAAAGTATCCGAGCTCCTTCTGGTAACTGCATTTCCCATTGTCTCTCGCTATAAAATAATCTCTGCTTCATGTAATTTGCTTTCAAACTCAGGGTCTTGGTTTGAAATGTTCAGGCAGAAATAAAAGTGTCAAATAATAATGTCATTCTTAATCACGCAGTGAATCACTTTCTAAGAGAATTAGTTGATTATGTCATCCAACGTCTTGCCAGTTACAAAAATTTACATACAGAAGGAAGATAACTCTTTTCCCTATAAGCAATGGAGCTGAAATATTCTCTGTATTGTATATACTACAAACGAGGACAGAGTACCATCATGTAAGACTGCATATGCATTGAGAAATTGTCTATTTCTAAATGTTTGTATAGAAATGCAATGCTGAATTTCTCCTGCTATAATAAATAGCACTAAGAACAGACTCTTTTTTCCAAGTAAACAGATCCATTTTTCAGTCCTGTAATCAGTATGCATCTATTTAGCTACTTAACAGCAATGTGCTCTGGTTCATTAGGTAGCTACTGTTGTGTCTCAGCCTAGTTAGAATTTCACAGCAAGTTAATCTATTTTATTACAAATGAGAACACAAGTGATAATGTCCTCACCATTTTCCAAACACAGGGTTAACAGTATTTGTAACAAATCAATGAGGGCATCTAAATAGGAAAATTGCAAATCTAAAACCTTAACTTTTTTTTTTTTTTAATACATGGATTACTTCATTTTATTTGTCATCTATATATTTTACAGCCTTGTTACTTTTCATGCCTTTTATTTCTGTTCCTCGTGCAAACAGCTCAGTTCCCACCGGCGCACTGCTGTGCAGCCTGGTTCTACAGGAGGTACACTCACTGTAAGAGAGAAGCATTCCTAAATAAAGCCATATTTTCCCCATTGGTATTTCTTCCTATTTCATAGATTTGCAAGATTCATATTCCTAGTTATAATGTAATGAATTTTATATATATAATTTACAGATTATGAGAATTTTGTGAAAAATTAAAACATTTCTCAAGATCTCCCCTATTTATCTAACTGTAGCACCCACTTTATCTTATCTTTTCTCTTCCCTTTACAGAGTTGTACCATAAATTCTCAAAAAAGACCTTTGCAGTATTTAATCCTTTTGAAGGGTAATACATTTCTGTCTCACTAAAGATCAGTGCCTTGCTTCGGCTCAGAAAATGTAGCTACAAAGCTTGACACTGTTAATTTTAGTTGTGATTTAGGCTAACAGCACTGAAGTCATCAACTCATCCAATTTCCAGATACATCCTTGATTTCACCTCAATATCCCTCTTCTATCCCCTGGGAGATCGTATTCCACACAAATAATATGAAACACTACATAACAGTTGCATCCACATTAGTTTTATTGTAAATATATATGAACAGCATACCTATTTTTGACATAATCATCTTGACCTTAATTCTTTACCTCTGATTATTTTATAGTATTGATCTTCATTTTATGTCAAGAGTTTAGAGAAATGATGCTGCTGGATTTTCCTTTTTTCTTAGTTCTAATCTAGCTGTAATTACTCTTCCAAATGTTAATCTATTAATGAGTTCCTAGAGGATTTAATGGCATTTCACTGCTGACAAGCAAGTTTTGGAAGTTTGTCTGAGTCCTGGATATTTTATTCAGACATTTATCTTGATATTTCGTATTTAATTGAGGTGCTGCTTCTGTACTCTACAGGGCTCTGCAAGTGGCAGGAGAGCTGGAATTCACTAGAGCTGACTAATGACATGGAGAGGAAGGAAAAACAGGGATTCTACTGTCTTCAGGTCTAGACTAGAGTTTTCAACTATTGTAAGAAAGATTCAGAGCGGAGTGCATAGGAGGGCAACCAAGCTGGTGAAGGACCTGGAGAATAAATCTTATGAAGAGCGACTGAAGGAGCTGGGACTGTTTAGTTTGAGGAAGAGGAGGCTAAGGGGAGACCTCATCACTCTCTACAGCTACCTGAAAGGACACTGTAGAGAGGTTGGTGCTGGTCTCTTCTCACAGGTAATTAGTGATAGAAGAGGGAATGGCTTCAAGCTGCAACAGGGTAGGTTTAGACTGGACATTAGGAAAAAAAATTTCATGGAAAGAGTAGTCAGATACTGGAATAGGCTCCCCAGGGAGGTGGTTGAGTCACCATCCCTGGAGGTGTTTAAGGGTTGTTTAGATGTGGTGTGGAGGGAACTTGTAGAGTAGGGTTGATGGTTGGACTCAATGATTCCAAGGGTCTTTTCCAACCTGAATGATTCTATGATTCTACGACCATGTTGGAAAAACACAGAGTTCTTAGATTCTGGCAGAATAAATTTTCCAACATGAATTTGCACACTAGCTCCCCACTGGAATGTTCATTGTGCCACAGCTCCATCTCCCACCAAATCACCGTTCAGATTCTCAAAATGGACTACACAGTTAAAAAAATAATCTAGAAAGGAGAGTCTCCTTTCTCTGGACGAGCCTGTGAAGCCAGGCGGAGTCAGCCTGCAGACTGGCTGCAGACCACCTCACCTCCTAGACAAAACCACCACAATTTCACGCCTGTGATACCGCAGCTCCTATCTCCCTGGCTGAATTCCACCCTCAGTAAGAGAGAAGAATCAGAAAAGTTCATACAATTTCACTCACATATTTCTTTCCAATTGACCTCAGTTGATACTAATACTATTTGAATTCTAATAACAAGCATATTTTTAACGGTGTTCTAAAGTTTATACTCCTTAACTAATGCATTATTGAGAACAACAATAAATAACTGGAATTTAGGCTTTTTAAAGAAAAAGAATAATCCTGACACAGTAAGCAGGAGCTGTGCTAGATCTGAAATGACGCCGGACAGCGGACAGCAAGGAATACGATGGTCAGAGTTACTGCTTCTGGGTGACAGAACAGTGGTTAGGTTTATATTTTGAGTCGTCTCAGTCTGGAAATGGGCACACGCAAAGGGAATGGATGACTTGTTGGTCTTCAAGCTACTTAGAGTATCTCCACTTGCTGTAAGAACTGGAGATGAACAAGGTAAACATCTGGTCTAAAAACGAAGATAGGATCTATATGTCTGAAAGCCAGCTGGATCCCATTCATCTTTTGCAGGGTGTCGGGAAGTCATTCACTTAAAGTATGTACTTTGCCATTTAAAACACTATTTTTTTCATTGTGTACATACAGTTGTTTCAGCCGTAGTCAACCGGCAATTATTCTCTCACCAAATTTAAGAAATCATAAAAATTCTTCCGTGTTTACTGATTTTTAATACCAGATGTTCATTTGCTAATTCCATTACCTTGTGACTACTTCCTATCAATTCATTAATCGCCAGCTGCTCAGCCAAACAGAAAACCGCAGCTAATCAGATGGTATTGGTAAACAGCCAAACAAGAGCTGCCTTCTTCACCATTTCTTAAATTAGTAGTCACTGTGAAAACTACGGCAACCTTCATTTGTGTTATTCAGATTTTACTTGGAATCTCCAAGTATAATACTGACTAAACCTGGAAAGGTTCTTGCAGCAGAAACTTTCTACTTGTACCCGTCCTATGAATTGTTTCACCCAGTGCTGCTACTGAACAAAAGGCACTTCCAGGACTAATGATGATAATGTTACATCTAATCTACTTTATAGCTATATTAGTTATTAAGTACAAATGCAAATGACTATGCCAATACTAAAAAGACCTGAGCCAGAACTAAAAGCTAGTATGTGCTTGGCCTAACAATATTCTCATGCAAGGTTTGCAAAAAACAGATGTACTTTCTTCTAACTGTATTTTTTAGGACTTGCAAGTTTAAAATAAGTATGCATTGCTTATTCTTTAACCTAGCTCGGTGTCCCGGTGTTCACAAGCAAGGCATTGCTGGCACTGCAGGGAGAGGGATATGCCTCCCTTCAAAGGAGAGATGAGAAGACTATTTAATACAGTTTGTAGGGACCCGAACATCTCCCAACATAATAGTTTCTCTGAATCAGTGGATATAGAGATACAGAACTGCAGACTCACTTCTCCTTTGCTACAGATACAGCCACAAAAATTAGCTTTATAAGAAGCAAACCTAAATTACTCTGTCTCACATGTCACTCCCCTAACATATTCTAGTACCCGCTTCAGCAGCAAGCTGCCAGCAAGGAACACATGCTATGAAACAGGACAGAATAAATCTAATCATGAGAAAAAGAACATAAATTTTATGGAAGTTTTATTTTCTAAATCTTGTAATAGTCTGAAAACCATTCAGAATGAATTGAATGCACAGAGAGATATGAAATTAAACGTTATAAATTCTGTAACGAGAAATGTTTTTATATGGAGAAGGATTGTTGCAGACTATTCCGAGATGGCCACATTTTTCTGGCTGTCAGGTAAATATTATGAATATGAGTTGTACAGCACACAGAAAATAGCACCTCTCAGCAATAATTACACAGCCCATCTGTATTCTCTTTAGGGAATTTAAAACCGTGTCATATACATCCTTTACAAATGCTTTAACAATCCCACAAAATCAGGAGAAGAACAGAACATAAAGGAATAGAGACTCCAAAATCTCCACTGCATGTCTAGAACACACTGCACAAATAATGCTTTGGTCTGTTTATCAGTAGACTAAGTATTGAGACAGAAACGGTGTAGAGTTGATGTGAAGCACAAGATTGCAGTTTCCCTACTACAACAAAACACTGCATTTCACTTAAAACGTCCCTTTTTTTTTTTGGG